>BTHU01000014.1:77085790-77105790 GCA_036184795.1 Tokudaia tokunoshimensis
TGGGGCAGAGCACAGGGCAAGGGGACTTGGAGCTGGTGGGTTTATTCCTTGGAGACAAGTGATGAGCAGCCTTTCTACCCTGTGGTTTTGTGATATTCTTATTTCAGCAAAGGATTACTATGTCAGATAGTACTGACTTGAGGCCCCAAGATGCCTTCCTAGCATCCTTCTGAGACAGAAAGTTGGAAGTGTTTATTAGCTTTTGTCAACTTGACACAAACTGGAGACCTCTGGGATGATGGAACCTCAGTTGAGGAAATGCCCTCATCACATTGACCTGTGGCCATGACTGTGGAGGAAGACCAAGCCCCTTTTGAGCAATGCCACCCCTAGGTCTTGGATGGGAACACACCAGGAAGCAGCGTTTCTCTAAGGCTTCTGCTTCAGTTCCTGACTCCAAGTTCCTGCCTCGTGTTCCTGCTCTTGTTTCCCTCAGTCACAGACTCTTAATCAGAGCCATATAACCTTGAGAGGTTACTTTTGGTCATAGTGTTTTGCCACAGCAACAGAACCCCCAACTAAGAAATCGGTATACAATATTCATGGGGAGGACTGTGGAAAGATTTTGGAACTTTGGACTGGAAAAGCCATTGAATGCTCGGAGCTTAATGGGCTGTGGTGGGAAGCTGGAAGATAATACTGAGAGTAGAACAGATGACAGAGGCCTGGATTATGGAGTTTCAGGGTTTCTTAATAATTGGAGCCACTCAATACTTTGAACCAAGAATCTGTGATTCTGGCCAGCTGGGGCTGAGGAATTAGCTGTAGTTAATAAGAGACCAGTATCACCAAGGCAACATCTGGGAAGAGTTTTCTCAGAGCCACTGTACACAGTGTATACCGAGTACACAGAAGCTGTACTCCATGTGGGGTCAAGGCTGTGCTCTTGCTCGCTGCCTAATTTGGTAAAGAGTGGGTCTCCCAGGTGGTCCTGGCTTTGAAGGCATGAGGGAGTCACAGAGAGCAGTGGAGGCTTGGCACTGTGAGAGGATAGTAGCAAAGATGTAACTTTATTTACAGTAGAAGCCCCAGGATTGTGGAGGTCATGAAGAGAAGTTGGGGCTTAATGCCAAATGACAGGGTCAGAGTCCCTGAACAGAGTTCAGGAGAGGCTACTGGTAAAGGCACAGCCCCGCTGCAGAAGAGAACTTAACATTTTGGAGGTGTCAGGACTATGAGACAACCACCTTGAACAGCAGCAGGTGTGGAGTGGGGCTAGCCTGTGCTAAGAGATAAACTGAGTGTGCTGTGGATGGCAGAGCTGGAGAAGGGGAGCTTTACAGGCCCTGTGGATCCCAGAAGATCACATGTTCCAGATGTCTGACACTGAGCTTTAAACCATTGGACCTTGGTTTTGCTTTAATTTAAATGTATCTGTTCCCTTGGGATGAGAATGTATGTAACTTTGCTTTTGATTTTAAAGTGGCCCATAATTAAGAGACTTTGGGATCTTAGAGAATCTTCAAATGTGAAAAAGAGGCTTGGGATGTTTTAAAGAGAATGTTTAAGTGATGAAAAAATTAAAGACCATGGACTTTTAAAGTTATACTATGTTCATAATGTGATATTAATAGACATCCTGGGGACAAACAAGAAAGGAAAGGCTATGGTTTAATAAGTGATATATTTGTGTGCCAAGTTGACATGGGACCAATTGGGCTGGGTGGTTTTTGTCAACTTGATACACACCTGGGAAGAAGGAGTCTTAACTGAGAATATGTCTCCGTCAGATTGACCCATAGGCAGGTTTGTAGGAAATTTTCTTAATGATTGATGTGGAGGGCTCAGCTCACTGAGTGTCTTAGTTGGGGTTTACTGTTTTGAACAGACACCATGACTAAGGCAACTCTTATCAGGACACCATTTAATTGGGCCTGGCTTACAGGTTCAGAGGTTCAGTCTATTATCATCAAGGCAGGAGCATGGCAGCATCCAGGCAGGCATGGTGTAGGAAAATCTGGGTGTTCTATATCTTGTTTGGAAGACAAACAGGAGAAGACTGGCTTCCAGGCAGCTAGACCACACCCGCAGTGACACATTTCCTCTAACAAGGCCACACCTACTCCAACAAGGCCACATCTCCTAATAGTGCCACTCCCTGGGCCAAGCATATTCAAACCACCACATTGAGGGTAGTGCCACCCATGACTGGTACTCCTAGATGGTATAAGAAAGCAAGCCGAGTAAGCCACAGAGAATACGCTGGTAAACAGCCCTCTTCTGTGGCCTTTGCTGCAGTTCCTGCCTCGAGATTTCTGGTTGGAGTTCCTGCCCTGATTTCCCTTCACTGTGGACTGTGCTCAGTACACGTGAGCTGAGACAAACCCTTTTCTCTCACTTGCTTTTTTTGGTCATGATGTTTATCAGAGCATTAGGACCCTAACTAAGATAGACAAAGTGTTTATCACAGCAGAATGAAAGAGCTAGGGACCACTTTTGCTAAAAGGTATTGATTTCTCACTTGGATCTACAAGACAACAGAAACCACATGAAGGGCTGGCATCTGTCTCCATTCTGTGTCTGTCTCTTTTTGTTTGACTGAAGGTGCAGAGATAATTAATTCCTCTTGAGCCACCTTGGATTTATGGAAGAACGCAATCTTACAGGATGGGCTCCCTTCAAGTTCACTTATCAACGAGGGCCAAGAAACATCTTTGATTTGAAGTAATCACCTCAGAGTCAGTTTATTCCCTCACCCATGTCTTCAGGCCATTGTTTAGGAGCAGTGCTGAGACAGGATGGGCCAGTGAGGTGCAGGTCTGCCAGGGATGGACTGGGGATATGCAGGTTTTCTAGGGATGGACTAGGGATATGCAGGTTTTCTGGGGATGGACTGGGGATGTGCAGGTTTTCTGGGGATAGATTGGTGAGGTGCAGGTTTTCTGGGGATAGATTGGTGATGTGCAGGTCTGCCAAGGATGGCCCAGTGAGGTGCAGGTACATCAGAGATGGACTGGTGAGATACAGTTCTGCACCTTGATCAGGACAGCTTCATGTTTGTACCTTTCACTCCTGCCGGAACTATTTCTTTACATAAATCTAAAGCTAAAGTCAGTTCCTTGAACATGGGGTTGGAGTCACTGGACCTCTTCCCTCTTCCCAGTGCAGATGTGTTGAACAAGTCTCTTCCTCTGTTTTTCACCATTATGCATCTCTTTAATTGGTGCCTTGGGGGAGATGGCTGAGTCTGTCCTGTTGTGACTGCCTGAGGGTTTTACCCCAAAGTTCTGGTTACTGTTTTTTGCTAGGTTCTTGTTATCATGTCATTCAAATGGTTTCTCTAAAGAGTTTTTAAAATGTATTTATTATACCAAAAAACCCCAATTACACAAATAGGACCTGGATTTATAGCAGACCCTCTGTGGTTGTATAACCATTCTTTAGGTTCTTCTCCTCTGGTCAGTCCTCCAGCCATAGGGTGTCTTAAGGTCTTATTACTGTAATAAACACCATGATCAAAAGCAACTTGGAGAGGTGAAGAGTTTATTTCATTTTATAGCTTGTAGTCCATCATCCAGGAAAGTCAGGGCAGGAACAGCTGGTAGGGGCATTTTCTTAACTGAGGTTCCCTCTTTCAAAATGACTCTAACTTGTGTCAAGTTGACATACAACCAGCCAGCACATAGGGACTGCATGCTATGTGGAAAGGACATGTCCCAATGCCAGTCCTGCCCTGTTTCTCATGAATATAAACTGCACAATATTTTCTTTGTATATCCTATGCAGCTCCATCTTCTCCAAATTCATGCTTTCTGCACACCCATGTGTGCATGTGTGTGTGCCTATGTGTGTGAGTGAGTACGTGTGTGCGTGTGTGCGTGTATGTGCGTGTGTGTGTGTGTGTGTGTGTGTGTGTGTGTGTGTGTGTGTGTGTAGCTCAGAGGACAGCCTTTGTTGCCATCTTCAGGAATGCAATTTGTCTCCTTTGAGGCAGGGTCCCTCACTGCTCTGGAGCTCACTAACTGAGCTAGGCTGGCTGGCTGGTAAACTCCAGGCAACCTCCTGCCTCACTTTTCCAGTGTTGGAGTTATAAGTGAGAGCCTGGTTTTTTTATGTGAGTTCAAACTCTGGTCCTCCTGTTTGTGAGGCAACCACGTTACTAACTGAGCCATCTCCCCAGCCCCCTCAGTCATCTATACTCTCCTTGTTCTTTGCTTTTGCAGACGTAGCCCAAGCACCTCTGGAAGAAGATTTCCTTCCACAAACACAGTGTGAAGTCAATAGGTCTCCTGTCCACACCGTTTAGATTTTATTTCTGTTTTTATGCTGTGCATTTTAAAACTCTGCAAAGTAATATGAAATTTCATGTCTCCTCCTGAGCTACTTCATTCAATACAATCCTAGATAAAAGAGTAAGTCTGGTTTAGTGCCATCCAATTGTTTTTGGGTGCACATATGTATATGTGTGTGGTGTATTCATGTGGGATATTTATGGATGCATACTCAGGTGCGAGACCACCCATGTGCATACTTAGTGAAGACAGGGAGCACATTATATTACTCTCTCTCTTATTCCTTTGAGACAGAGTCTCCAGCCCAACCTGGAGATGGGCTGGCTGGTAGCCAGCAAACCCTGGTAATCTCTCTCCATCCTCTACTGTGTTGGGGTTACAGCTGTGTTTCTGGCTACACTTGGCTTTTTATGACGACGGTGTTGGGATCTGAACTCTGGTTCTCTTGTCTATGCAATAAGCACTTTTACCTGCTCAGATGCCTCTTCAGTCCTTTCTTAGGCAATGCTATTTTAAAATTAATACAAAATTAGTATGTGGGGTTGTAGATCGGTGGGAGAGACCTGGTCTAGAATGTACAAGACTGAAGATTCTATCCTTAGCAGAAAAAAAAAGAAATGAAATTAAGTCACAGAAGTTCTTCTGCAGGGGCTGGAGAGATAACTCAGTAGTTGAGGGCATTGGCTGGTCTTCCAGAGGATCAGGATTTGAGCCCCTGTAGTTACCTGATGATTCACAGTCCTCAGTATGGCCTCTGTGGACACCAGACATGCAGGTATGCAAAGATATACATATAAGTGAAACACCCATATACACAAAAATAGAATGATTAAGTTTAAAATGTAAAAATTCTTCTAACATGTAAGGCATGGCAGTCTCAGCTATGGGTAGGCTGGGTTGTTCTTACTGGGGAAAATCCCAGAGCCCACAGCTGAACTGGTTCTGTGTCCCCAGGAACTGTACCAGTCTTTGGTAGTTTCTTAGTAGACTTAGCATTATCTCCTCTCTTGTTACATTCCTTTCTTTCTTTTAAAGAAAAGCATCTCAGTTTCCTAATAGCCTGTTTTTTTAAAAAAATTCTTTAAAACATGTAGGCCATTGCATCTAAGTGCTTTTCTGAGTCTGAAATGGCTTCTTCTTTTTGACTCAAAGAATTAGAGAGCTATTTCCCAGTAGCACTTCACTGAAGCTAATTTTCTTTATCTCATTATTTCAGATGTGGTTTTCCAGAAGTATGCAAATATCAAATGAGAACGTCCTCTAAGCAATTAAGGGAAGCAACATGGGGGCGGGGAAGCAAGAGGCATACATGAAGGACTCAGCACGCGTTCCCCCAATGAAAGAACAACAGCGCTGGGCGATTCCACACAAGCCTCGTTTCACTGAAAGTTAATATCCAGACTCCAAGCTTGTTGGCTCTTGCCTTTCAACTTCTTATCTTTCTTTCTTGGATCTATACTTAAATAAAGCAGATAATCCTACACACTTCGATAGAAGCGTGACGAATTAAGGGTGTAGAATTGAATTCCAAAACCGCAGTGAGCAAGACTGATGTTGAAGTGGGGTGTGGGTGGAAGGGTGTGGAGGAAGGGGCAACCTCATCTAGGCCCCTGAAGAGTTTCTCTGTGCCTAGGAATGAAGCTTGGAAAAGATGGCAGCCCAGAGGGACTGGAGCTGAATGGTCCATGGAAAAGGACAGACAAGTTTGAGGCACCACAGGTCAACAGGGCCCCAGCAAAAGTGCTGATGGGGCTGGAGAGGTGAGATCCGGAATGGAGAGGGTTAAAGAGACTCAGGTGGAGAGTTGATTACAGACCAGGACCAAGGAAGGGGTCAGGACCAGGAGGGGAGGGTCCATGAGGAAGCTTAGGCAGGAATGTGAGGCTGTGTAGGTAAGGCCATGGATAACTCAGGAGAGTCCTCGGAGGAGCCACACCCAGCCATCAAGGCGGATTGTGGAGCAAAGGGAGTGGACTGCAGAGATGGATGGACTGCGGAGATGAATGGAGCAACAGGTTGGGCTCATAGAGTCAAAGGGTAAATATAGGGGCACAGCTGAGGACCCTCAATGCCGAAGATGAGCAGGGAGAACAGATAATATGGGTTTAGTGAGGATGCAGGCTGGAGGCAAAATGGTGGCCAGAGCTGAGAGAGGAAGAGACAGATCCCATGTGAGAGTGTCTTGGATAAAGGGTAGATTATACAAGACAGAGATTAACTGGGGGAACAAGGAGAAGAGAGTGTCCAGTTTAAAAGGAGAGTCCAGACCTCATTGGCATGGTGTGGGGAGCACATATCATGTGGGCTAGTTTGGCACATACAAGCAGTACATTCAGGAGATGCTTTCTGAGAGGCAAGTGGAGACCACATTGTGCCGAATAATGTTGTGGCAATATGACAGAATGTAGCAACAGCTCAGAGACAGGCCTCTCTGGGTATACCAGTAAGGGTTATCTTAATTAGGTTAGTTGATGTGAGAAGGCCCATCTTAACTGTGGACAGAACTACGCCCTAGATGGGAACTTGGAATGTATAGATGTAGCAAGGGGAGCTGAGCCGAAAGCACAGTAGCATTCAACACTCTTGTCCCTTGAGTGTGGATGCAGTGTGACCAGCTGCTTTAAACTCCTGCTTCATGATGAACCGTGCCTGCAACTGTGAGACCGACTAACCCCTCTCCTCCCACACTGCTTTTGTTAGGGTATTTTATCATAGCAACAGAGAAATAACCAAGACAGAAATTGGTATTGAGAAATGGGATAACTTTGTTGCGATGAACCGGACCAGATGGTCCTTAGGCTCTTGGTACTGTTTTGAGACTGAGATGTGGAAGAGTTTGGTACATGTTGGGAGATGCTTAGTGGGCTGTTCTGGTGGGAGCTTAGAAGACAAGAATGCTGAGAGAATTGTAAGCAATGGAGGTTTGGAGCATTAACTTTCAGGGGGGACACGGACTCCATCAGGAACTGGGCTAGGGCCATTTGTGTGATATTTTGACCAAGAATCTGACTTTATCCTGAGAACCTGAATGAAGTTATGTTTAAGGTGATAGAAAAATTTGTTTGTCAGAGGAAATTTTGAAAAGACAGGGGAATGTTCGAGCTGGTGCTGGGAAGACAGCTCTAATTGCTAAAGAGATCAGCACACTGAAGAGAAGTCTGTTCTACACTGGAACAACAGGAACACCATTTAGGAGGGCAAAACTCCACTCCCTGGAAGCTGCATTTCATTAAAAGGAAGATGAGAACCTCATTAAAAGGAAAAGACAAATTAATTTAAAGGAAGAAAGCCTAAGTTGAGAGGATTCCCTGCTCCTGGAAAGTTGCTGTCTAGGAGAAGGTTTTGTTTTTGAGTCAGGGTTGCTCTTTGCAGTCCTGGCTGTCCTGAAACTCATTTCTGTAGATCAGGCTGGCCTCCAACTCACAGAGATCTGCCTGCCTCTGCCTACTGAGTGCTGGGATTAAAGGTGTGCACTACCATGCCTGGGCTGGGAGATAGTGTTGAAGACATGAGAGAAGCCAGATTAAGGGGGAACAGCTGGTGCCAGACAGTGTGTGGCCGGGTAAGGCTCTCTGGCTGGAGACCCCTAGATGCCATTGTGTGAAGCTGTGAAGGTGTGACCTTCTTTGAAGGGTAGATCTCAGATATTGGAGACACCAAGAGACACGGCAACGTTGGCCAAGGAGAGCTGTAGGCTTGTATTTTAGTTAGTTCTAGAAGCTGTGGGAGCTGAGGGTAACGGTGAGCTGAGGTCAGCAGAGCTACAAGGATCTGGGCTAACCAAGCCTTTGGATGCCAGATGTTTACATTATGAACTCCAGATGCTGGGCATAGAGCTGCAGAATTTGGTGTTGGCCTTGCTGGATTTTGGGTTTGCTTTGGTGTTATTGTTTTCTTCCTATGGCACACACCTGGAATAGGAATAGGAATGTTTGGTCTATGTCATTATACATTGGAAATATGTAACTTGGTTTTGATTTTATGGGAGCTTCGAGTTAAGAGAATTTGGACTTTTAAAATGTTGGTATTTGCCAGGATATGATGGTACATGCCTTTAATCCTAGCACTCCAGATGGAGAGGCAGGCTAACCTCCGTGGGTTCCAGGCTAGCCTGGTCTACAAAGTGAGTCCAGGACAACCAGGGCTTGTTACACAGAGAAACCCTGTCTCAAAAACCTAAACCAAACCAAAGCCAACCAACCAAAGCCAACCAACCAACCAACCAACCAACCAACCAACCAACCAACCACCAACAAACAGAATTGTCAGCAGCAGAGCAGATGACAGTCCTTCATCCACTCCAGCTTGACGCCTGGCTTGGTGGCCAAAGCTGTTTTATGCCTAAGACACATAAAATCAAACCAAACCCAGGCAGGCAGCTTGGGATGAGGAAGACAGAGACCTGTGTTTCTCCATTCCACCTGGTGTGGGTAGGGAAAGATGACCACAGACCTGCTCTGCACCTCATGGTACAGGCTGGCCATAGATTCACAGAGGCCAGTCTACCACCATGCAGGGCAGCACAGCATGGGGAAGACAGAGACCTGAAGACCACCATGCCACCCCCAGATGGGACCTCTGGCCCCACAGCACAGGTGGGCCATAGCCACCCACTTGCCACCTGCGGTAATCAGGAGAGCTGGCCTATAGAGCACGCTGGCTCTAGCACTGAGAGCACAAGGCCCTGCACCTTTACTGGGCATCACAGTGGAGCTGACTCTGGAGGCATGGGTGACGGGGAGCCGCTCTGAGGGCATAAGGGCAGGAGAGCTGACCCTGCTTCCTGATGATGGCAGCATTGGGTGGCCTAGCAGAGCAGTGCTGGAGAGCTTGGCCTGGTAGTGTGGATAAGGGAGAGCCAGGGTTCTGACCAGCTCAGCTACCACCATCCAGGCCCAGATCCAGGGCTCTGAGATGGCCCACCCTTGATCTGTATCATCTGGGAATGGTTGGGACTCGTGAAAGAGCCAGTCCTGCTGATTCAAAGCTGCAGGATCTCCATGACACAGGGCAGCAACAGGATAACTGGGAGGAGTTCAGGTGAGGGTCCAATACTGATGGTGTCATAGAAGCCAGCGATCTTGAGCCAGACCAGTGACTCATGGCATGAACATTAACAAGTGAAGATGTGTAGACAGGGATATACTGTGGGGGCACACTGTGTGTGTGACACTGTGACACACTACAGCTTCCATGTCTATGCTTTTTGTTGTTGTTGTTGGTTGGGTGTTTTTTTATTTGGGGAGAGGTTTCAAGGGTGAAGTATGGATACGAGGGGGTGGGGAGATGAGCAGGACTAGGGTACATGATGTGAAACTCACAAAGAATCAATAAAAAGTTTAAAATGTTGGAACTGTTAAAGACTACAAAGATTCTTTTCCCTTTTTCCTCATTCTTCACTCACATATTACACCCCGGCTGTGGTTTCTTCTTTTCCCTCCCCTCCACCACCCCCTCTTTCCCTCAGACACTCACTCCCTTCATTTCTCTTCAGAAGAGAGCAGGCTTTTCAGGGACATCATCCAAACACAGCATAACAAGCTACAAAAAGACCAGGTACATATTCTCACATCAAGGCCAGACAAAGCAACCCAGTGAAGGGAAAGGGTCCCAAAGGCAGGCAAAAGACTCAGAGACAGCCCCCACTCCCACTGCTAGGAATCCCCCAAGAACACCGAGCCATAACATTTATGTAGAGGACTTAGGTCAGACCCATATAGTAGATTCTGTGGGCAGTGTTCTTATAGTGTCCTTGATCCTTCTTGCTCCTATGGAGATTTTTAATGTTGGATAGAATGCTTTTTATATAACAACATGGTCATGAGCCTATGAGGACAAGGAGTGGAAGGTTATGGCTTAAAAGTGATGCCTTTGGTTGCCACGTCAAGAAAGGTGCCATAGATTTCTATTACTGTGGTAAAACATGACTAAAATCAACTTGGAGAGGAAAGGGTTCACTTGGCTTATATACTCCAATCCCAGTCAGTCATTGAGTGAAGCCAGGACAGGACCTCAAGGCAGGAACCTGGAGGCAAGGGTTGAAGCAGAGGCCATGAAGGAACACTGCTTTCTGGCGTATTCCTCATGGTTTGCTCAGCTCACTTTCTTATACACCCAGGACCACCTGTCCAGAGGCATCACTGCTCACAGTGTGCTGAGTCCTCACACATCAATCATCAACCAGGAACAGTCCACAGACTTGCCTACAGGTTAGCCTGACAGAGGCATTTTATCAGTTGAGCTGCTCTCTTCCTAGATTACTGTAGCTCGTGTCAAGTTGACAAACCAAACCAAACTAAACCACCAAACCGAACCAAACCAAACCAAACCAAACCAAACCAAACCAAACCAAACCAAATCAAACCAAACCAAACTGAACCAAACCAAACCACCAAACCAAACCAAACCAAACCAAACCAAACCAAACACTTAGCAGCACAAAGGGATAGAGTTGTATCCCAGGCTGTATAATGGAGAAAGGGGCACTCATTGCTTCCTCTTGATTGTGGATTACAATATGACCAACTCACTTGGATTTTTCCTGCCTTGGCTTCCCCACCATGGTGGACTGTATCTCAAAGCATGAACTAAAGTAATTCCCTTATCCCCTTTTATGGGTGTGGGGTAATGAGCCCTATTACCTTTACTAGAGCATTTTATCACCAAACAGGCAAAGACCTGAACCATGTGAACCTGCTTGATGCTCAGGGAGCTGGGAAGAGACGCATGTCCCAAGGAAGGTGAGGACCAAGCCTGTAAGGCTGAGGAGCAGGAAAGGTAGGGTGTTTGGGAAGATGTTTATGTGGAGGTGAGAGGAAGGACCAGCCATGATGAGTAATTTTAGTGACTTCAGCAGATGATGAATGTGTACAGAATGCTGCTGTATACATTCATATATATATATAATTAAAATTCATACATATACACATACACATATACATACACACACACATATATATATATATACACACATATGTATGTATGTCTCCCTGTATCCCCACTTTTGTGAATGTACCCAGAAGTTGAGTTACTGGTTCACATGGTACACATGTATCTATGTCTGTATTTAATCTATATCTATACCATATATATTTATCCCACTTATATCTCTCTCGCTAGCTATGAGTTTTGTGGAGACGTCACCCTGTTTTCCATGGTGGGAGCACCTTTTGTACTCTCACTGGCAACGTACAGGGGTTAAACTGTCTCTGGACCCTCATAAAGCCTTACTTCTGATTTTGGGCAGTGGCCATCCTAATGTCTCACTGAGGTTCCGCTTTGGATTCTCCTAATAATTAAGGATGTGTATGTGGTGTCTTCCCATGTTCTCATGGCAGGAAAATGATACATTTTTGCAGGAACTTTTTTTTTTCTTTTTTCTGTTTTTCGAGACAGGGTTTCTCTGTGTAGCCCTGGCTGTCCTGGAATTCACTCTGTAGACCAGGCTGGCCTCAAACTCAGAAATCCTTGTAGGAACTTTCTAGGAAGGTTTTTTTAGACTAGTTGACATTTAACGTGACATTAAAAAAAAGACCAGAGACTACTTCCAGAACCAGAAGCTACGGCTGTGGAAGGGTAACCAGAAAAACCCTGCAGGTACCGGGACAAGTTTCACAGAGCTAATTCTTCAGTAGATAGAAACTACCCCACCCCCACCTATAGGAAGCAGCTAATTTGAATATTCCATTAATATTCAGGAAATTGAATTTATAATTAAACATTAAAGCTCTCCCTTGGAAATCTCCAGACCCAGATGGTTTCAGCAGAGAATGTTATTAAGTATTTAAAGAATTAACACCACATTTAGATTTAAGGAGTTAACACCATTTTTAGTCTCTTCTAGACATTCTAGGGGTACCCCAACTTAACATATATAATATGATAAAAGGAAACTAAAGACCCATTTCCTTTGTTGTGGATGTAAAGCTCCTTAATAACACATTGGCAAATGGAACTCTGTGATGTATAGGAAGAATTATGCATCAGCAGCCAGTAGGATTATTGGAGGGATTTGAGGCTAATCTGGTATTTTAAAATTAATCCACATAATCCAGCATATTAGCAGGCTAAAGAAGAAAACACCAACTATTAGTACCAATTGGTGTATAAATTGTGTGTGGTGGTTTGAAATGAGAATGGTCCCCAGAGTTTTAATGGTCCCCAATGTTTTAATACTTGGTCCCAAATTGGTGGAAGTATTTGAGAAGGATTAGGCAGTACAGCTTTGTTGGAAGAGGTGTGTCACAGGTTATGGGGTTTGAGGTTTCAAAAGACTCACACTATTCTCAGTTTCTCTCTCTGTGCCTCCTACTTGCAGATCAAGATGTGATATCTCGGCTGTTCCTGCTGCCATGCCTTTGCCCCACCATAATGGACTCAGGCCCTCTGTAAATATAAGTCTAACTAAACTCTTTTACATATAAGTTCTCTTGGTCATGGTGTTTTGTCACAGCAACAGTAAAATAATGAAGACAGTGTGTTTGAGAAACTTTCACACCCTTTAATGGCAAAAGCCCATTGAAATCAAAAACAGAGGTTCCTCAGTTTGTTAAGTAGCATCTAGTTACTAAAACAGAATAAACATACACACACACACACACACACACACACACACACACACACACACACACAGAGTAAATGGCACACCAAATGGTCAAAGACTTGAGTGTGTTTCCAGTGTTCTGGACAGTATCATTCTGGAAACTCTAGTTACTTTTTAAAATGAAGCTAATGAAGCAAAGGCATACTGTTAAGGAAGGAGGGTACCAACTATCCCTCTTTGCTGATGACAAGCTTGTCTCTGATGAGGATTTCAACAAATCGGCAAATATCTCCTTGAATGAGCCATTGTGTTTAGCAAGGTCATAGGACACAAGGACACCCCGCAGAAATCAACTGTATTTTTGCATATGATCATGCAGGCGTGGAAACCAAAATAAAAGTGGACTGTCATCTAAGGTCTCAAAAGGAGCAAAGTTCTTAGGTGCTGATCTAACAACATGCAGGCCTTTCATGTTGAAAACATCGAATCACTGATAAACTATATTAGAGGAGATAAGGGCAGTGCTTCACCACGTTCGTGAGTGAGAGAAGTTGACAGTTGAAGTGTTAATTCCCCTAAACTGATTGTTTTTGTCTATAAGTGTGCATATGTGTACAGTGTGTGCGCACATGTATGTGCATGCATGTGCATGCATGTGGGGGCCAGAGGTAGGTCTTAGATGCCCTCCTAAAATCCTCTCTGTTTTTTTGAGACAGGGTGGCTCCTTGTCCTGGACCTCAGTGATTCACCCGGAATGGCTGGCCCTGTGCCTCCTCAGCTCCTCAGCACTGGGACTGCTGGCATCTGCTGCCATCCTCGACTTTTAGATGACCCTGGAGATTGAAGTTAAGTCCTTATGCTTAGCCAACTGAACCATCTCTCCGGTTCTCCCCACCTCCTTCTCTTTCTTCTAAAGGCAAGGTCTCATGTAGCCAAGGTTAGATTCTAGCTCACGCTTCTCCTGCCTCTATAGCTCGTTTGGGGATCACAGGCATTTGCCATCCTGCCCATATCCCTGAACGGATGCAAAGATTTAGCAGAGTTCCTATCAGAATCACCGCAGGGAGCTCTGGTGTGAGGGTTCAGTGGACAAAACACTTGCCATGCCAGTGTGTGGATTGGAGTTGGATCCCTGGTACTTCTGTATGATTACAGACACAACACTACTGAGCTATGGTATAGTAGTGTGTATTTGTAATTCCATATGTCTACCTAGAGGTGGAAAAGAGAGACAGGAGCTTGTGGGCCAGCTAGCCTGATATACATAGCAGGGAACAAGAAATCCTGCTTCAAACACAAGAGGAAGAAGGAGAGGATGAGCGACCAAGGCTGTCTCTGACCATGTGAAAACTGACTCACTAGCATTCACACACACACACACACACACACACACACACACACACACACACACAAAATGATAATGATAAATAACGATAAGCCCCTCAAAACAGAAAACCACTTCAAAGTTTTTGTAGGCATAGATAACATCATTATAAAATTTATACTGAAAATTGATAATGATAGTGAAAATAGTTTTTGAGAACAATGTATGATATGAGAGGAATGACTCTCTCTCTCTCTCTCTCTCTCTCTCTCTCTCTCTCTCACACACACACACACACACACACACACACACACACATGTCCTCAGGACATGTTAGGCAGCTACTGTGATCCACAATATGGTGTTGACAGCCCAGGGACATATACATAGTCCAGTGAAGAAGTACAGCTAGAAACAGTTCCATTAATATGCCCAAGTAAGTTTTTGAGAAACATTGTTTTCACTGAACTTTGAAGTCCACAGCAAAAAAATATGCCCCCCACCCCCTATTTGCATGGTTCTCAACGAGTGGGTCGTGACCCCTCTGTATATCAGATATTTACAGTATAATTTCTAACAGTAGCAACATTACAGTTATGAAGTAGCAATGCAGTAATTTTATGGTGGGGGGAGGTGTGTGTCACCACAACATGAGGAACTGTATTATAGGGCTGTAGCATTAAGACGGTTGAGAATCACTGCTCTAGAGCTTTGGACTTGTAAGTGAATGATCGTCCAGGGCCCTGGCTGACATGTCAGGGCCTGTTTAGTCAGTTTTTATAGTAAAACTTGCTGGTGCCCTGGGCTGCCGTGTTTTTCCTCCCATCACCTTCTGTATTGTGTGTCCCTTCTTGGTAGGTTGAAGACAATGAGGTATAAAGAAATGATGGTTGACTGGAGTTTTCACAAGTCAAAAATGTACTCGAGATAAAAGTAGATACGGTTTTTCATAACTTTTAATTGTCATTTTCTGTAATACCTGCTAACCTGCCCTAGATACCTGCCTGTTTTTGTGTCCTCAGTATGTGGTAAACAAGTGTACTTCTCGGACGTTTATATAAACAGACAAATGAGTAGCACTTAGGAATGGTGGAGTCAAAGGTCAACAGCCTAGGATAGAAACGAAGCACTGGGCAGCTGGGTCCCTGAGTGGGGCGCAGGGGTTTCTGGGATGGATCCCACTCCTCAGGGGAGAAGAAGCGCATCACCGAGTCCCACAGTCTCAGCAGCTGTGGAGGGACACGGTTCAGACCGCCGGGGTCCAGACTGCGCTACGCCTTGGAGATAATATAGCGACACCGAGATGAGGGTTGGCCCGTGGTCTGACGTTCGTTTGCTCTGGGTTGATGCATTTTCAGTTCTGTTTTCTCTTCGGTCTTTGTTGTCATCTGGTTTTTCCTCTGTGTACAATGTCGTAAGTCTAGTAACTGTTTAAATCAGGAATCTAAATGGCAGCACAGGGTCAACATCGGCTGGTAGGTGTTTGTCCCAGAAACGTGCAAATCCTTTGACATGGTCTTTAGGTATTTTTCCAACACACACAGCAGTCTTTGTGAGCACTCCAGGAATCAATCATCACAGAGATTTTTAAAGCTGCCAGTCATCATGACTGACGGGTCCGGGCAGTGAGCACTTTCCTGCCAGCCGTCTCCTGAGGTGTGTTTCCATTTTAGAGCTCTGAAAGGAGCTTCGGCTTGTCCGGCCAGCGGGATAATGGAGCATCTTGGTCAGGGTGCTTCCTCCCTCAGGCTGCTGCGACTTCCATCCTGCCGCTGCATTCATCAGACATGGCCACTGGCAGGGACACTGCTTGGTGAGTTCCTTGTTTATAAGCATTTGTCCCTGTGTCACTGTAGACAACGTGAGATGGTAGCATCTTGGTGGTGTTCCCAGGGGGTCCATATGAGTCAGGCTCACAGACAAAAGACTCTTTACCTTGACTGCTATAAGGAAAATTAGAACCACTTAAAACAGCACAGTGTGGATCAGAGGCGACATAACTCTTTTTTTTTTCTTTTTAGACAAGGTTTCTCTGTGTAGCCCTGGCCTCAAAACTCACAGAGTTTAAGGTACAGTTTCTGGCAGGGTAAGCATACTCCTACAAACAAATGCCTACCCATAGTTCTGTAAAAAAACAAAAACAAAAAAACAAAAAAACCCAAAACAAAACACACACACACACACACACACACACACACCCCGTTAAAAAAATTGAAAACCATACATCTCCCTGCCTCTGCCTCTTGAGTGCTGAGATTAAAGTCAACTGTCACTGCAGCCCAGCTAAACGACATATCTTTTTAATTTTTAAAGGTTGATTGATTTTTTTTTTGAGACAGGGTGGCCTTAAATTCAAAGGTTCTACTTCCTCCAGAGTGCTGAGATTAAAGGCACACACTACCATACTTGGGCTATTCAGTCATTTAGTTGTCATTTTATGTGTATGGATGTTTTGCCTGTACGTATGTCTGAGTATGTGTATCATAGGCATGCAGTGCCAGCATCCGGTCCTCAGTAATTGGAGTTACCGACAGTTGTTAGCTGCCATGTGGGTGTTAGGAATTGAACCTAGGTCCTCCTAACTGCTGAGCCATCTCTTTAGCTCTCAAAGATACAGTTTCTAAAGCTTTACCCCTAATGCCTTGGAAAATCTCTCAAAGGTTCACTACCAGCTGGTGTTTAAACACATGGACCTGTAGGGAACATTTAATAATCAAACCATAAGATTTATAAACATTTTCAAAGACCTATATCTAAAGAACTGAAGGTGTTTGCAGCCGTCAGTGGTAACTGCAGAAACCTGTATCTGCCCAAAATATAGATTGAGTGTTGAATGTTCATACATAAACAGGACACCTGTAACATCCACTCCAGGGTTGTAGCGCAGCATGGGATACAGAGCTAGAGAGATCATAAGAGCCTAGGAAGGGAGAGTGGCACAGACTGCTGACTTACGGGGGAGATATGGTGCTTTCACTGTTGATTTCACAGCAGCTGTGATTACCAGCACAGGATCTACACAAGACCGGGCCTGACATAGATAGGGGGGAGCTCACAGTGCCTCATCCCTCCCCGATGGTTAGTATAGAGATGATGGTGGATAGAGAGACAGTTCCTTCAATGGTACAGCCTCTGGCAGGGTAAATATACTCCTATAAACAAACGATCGTCTATATTTATGTAAAAAAACCTTAAAAAATAAAAACTACACTTGATTTTATATGTAATAATACTGTTTACATATTCAATAGCACTATAATAAAATGATTTGATGTAGTTTTAAACAGAAGAATAAATGGGAAGATTTTGGATTATAAAACCTCTTTCTCGGAACACTCCTCCACTGCTGGTGGAATTGCAAGCTGGTACAACCACTCTGGAAAGCAGTCTGGCGGTTCCTCCAAAAACTGGGCATGACACTCCCGGAGGATCCGGCTATACCACTCCTGGGCATATACCCAGAGACTTTACCTGCATGCAATAAGGACACATGCTCCACTATGTTCATAGCAGCCTTATTTATAATAGCCAGAAGCTGGAAAGAACCCAGATGTCCCTCAACGGAGGAATGGATTCAGAAGATGTGGTATATCTACACAATGGAATACTACTCTGCAATTAAAAACAACGAATTCACGAAATTCCTAGGCAAATGGTCAGAACTTGAAAATATCATCCTTAGTGAGGTAACCCAATCACAAAAGAACACACATGGTATGCAGTCACTGATAAGGGGATATTAACCCAGAATCTCGGAATACCCTAGACACAATTCGCATATCAATAGGTTTCTAAGAAGATGGAAGGAGAGACCCCTGGTCCTGGAAAGACTGGATGTAGGGGAACGCCAGGACAGAGAAGCGAGAAGGGGTTGAATGGAGAAAAGAGGGAGGGAAGGGGGCTTATGGGACTTTCGGGGAGGGAGGAAACGGGAAAGGGGAAATGATTTGGAATGTAAATTAAAAAAAAAATTAAAAAAAAAAACCTCTTTCTCCAAAACAAATAAAAAAAAAACCCACCTTATTTTAAGTGTGCCAGTACAATAAATGTGCTCACTGAGCAGAGAGGTCTAGTTCCTCTTGCACTTATGGCCAATGGAATTAAAAAGCAAGCTTGGATTTCACGTTTACTGTCTCAAAGGAATTGCACATGCTGGATTCTCTTGGAATGCAAAATGGTTCTTGTTACTCGAATACCCAGAAAGGTCTATTTTCATATCCACCAGGAAAAAAAGAAAAAAAAAAACGATGACAGATTGAAATTAGGGGAAAAAGCTTTATATCCTTTTTCTAATGACTTATGTCCTTTTGCCTACACTCTGTCCTTCCTTATTAGACACTTACTGGAATACACACACATGCACACACACATGCACACACAGGAATGCACATGTGCACACGTGCACACATGCATGCACACATGCAAAAGTGGAGCAACTCTGGAAGTGAAAGGGGACTGATAAAAACTGGAGGAGGATAAAAGAAGTTAACAGGAGGCAAGTAGGATTGAAACATGTTATATATATACATATATGGAAGTGCCACAGTGAAATCCATTATTATGTATAATTAATGTTACATTAAAACATTAAGATAAAAGATTAAAGGAAAATATGACAGTTATGTCTCACTGGATAATGGATAGCAATAGAGAAGAATGATAAACAATGCTAAGAAAAAAGTAGAGAATGATAAAGTAGAGTAGAAGGAATGGGAAATTTTAAAAAGACATTCTTAAAGACAATTTGAAGTTGGAAGAGGGAATTGTTGCCTTTGGAGACACGCTGGTAGAGACTGTTCGGTCTGAAAAGCAAAGAAGAAAGAAGGAAGGACAAGGAACAGTCTCAGGGATCTGTGTGATGCTGTCAAGTAGTACATGTGAATAATGTGGACTCTAGAGGGGGCGGGGAGAAAAATGTTTGAAGGAATAGTATCTGAAAATGTTCTTATTCTGTTGAAAAATGTTTATCCAAAGCTCAGCAGGACTGGTGAGATGATTCAGTGCGTAAGGATGCTGACCGTTGAGACTGACCACCTAGGCTTGGTCCCCAGGACCAATGACTTTCAAATGATAAAATGAGAGAACTGACTCCCAACGGTTGTTCTCATTTCCACATACACGTTGTGGCACATGAACACATTAATAAATAAATCCACATGAAAAAAAGGTTAAACAGTTTGTGTGGGCTCATATGTAGACTCAGCAGAGTCAAACCGAAGAAAGCCAAAGTCAAAGAGAAAACATAGAAAGCAGAAAGATAGGAATGAAAAAGGAGAGCGACGTTTAGCTTCTTACTGTGACGGTGAGAAGACGATGGAATGTTGTATTCATTCGAGGTATTGATAGGTCATATGCTACCACTGTGCAGCTTGATCTTCTTGTGGGACCCCTGACAGCTGGAGCAGGAGCTGTCTCTGGTTCTGTCACCTGTCGCCTGCCTTTGGGACCCTTTCCTCTACTGGGTCGCCTTGTCTACCTTTAACAGAAAGGAGGTGCCTAGTCTTATTGCAACTTGATATGCCATGGCTGTTTGATATCCATCCAGGCCAGCCCTTTTCTGAAGAGAAAGGGAGGAGGAGTGGGTGGAAGGGAGATGAGGTCAGGGAGAGGGACTGGGAGGTGAGGAGGGAGGGGAAACTGTGGTCAGAATGTAAAATAAATAAAATTAAAATCAAATCAAATCAAAACAAACAAACAGAAAACCCTCCAAAGTTTTGACAGGTTGTAAACTCAGAATTTTACAAATAACCAAACTATCTGCTTTAGTTTCTATTTCTGTTGCTGTGATAAAATATTTTGCCAAGGTTCCTCAGAAAATTGGACATAGTATTACCTGAGGATCCAGCTATACAATTCCTGGGCATATACCCAGAAGATGCTCCAACATATAACAAGGACACATG
>BTHU01000014.1:77110790-77193290 GCA_036184795.1 Tokudaia tokunoshimensis
CTAATCTCTTATGGAGAAAAAAAGGAGTTAAGGTATGAGCAAGTTCCATTTTAACTATTGGATCATTATATAAAAACAATTTCCGAGACTCGCCAACAGAGCACTTACCTTACAGCTCTAAGGTGAGGTGGTGGGGGAATGGAAATCCCCTAGGGCCACTGCTGTGCGCTGTGCTTTATTTCACTCCAAATGTGCACCTCGATGCGAGGGGGTGAGGGGTGAGGTGGCCGGTGCAGCCAGTGTGTTTTATTCATGTGCCCATTCTCCCATCCAGCTGTTTTTATATTCAGTGTTAGGCAGAATAATACATTTAAATGTGACACTTCCATACCTGCATGTGATGTTCCTTGACCACATTTACCTCCCATTGCTGGTTTTTGTAGTCTCTTCCCTAATAGCCCCTCACCCCCAGATTGCACACATATAGGAAAATATGGTATTGGTCTGTCTGAGTCTGGCTTCATTGTCTCGACATAGGAAGCTCTGGTTCCACCCATTTTCCTGCACGGGACCTGGTTTCCTTTTCCTTTAAGGTTGCCTATAACACAATGTGTGTGTCTACCATGTTTTTTATCTATCCATACTTTGATGGGTACCTAGGCTGGACCCATTTCTAGGCTATTGTCAACAGTACCATAATAAACTTGTGTGACCTCTGGGTGTGTATCTAGGAGCAGTATAGCTGGGGAAAACTTTTTGGGGGGAACTTCCACACTAATTTCAATATGTTCTCACAAACAGCATAGAAAGGTTTCTTTTCCCCCATCCCTGTCAGCATTTGCTTATTTTCTTCGTCCGCCATTCAGACCTCTTAACGGGGTTTTGATTTGCACTCTCCTGGTGGAGATCAATTTGAATTCTTTCCATCTTGTTTGTTTCCATGAATGAATTTATTTCCATTATGTCAACGACCTTGCTAAATCTCCAGTCTCCAGGAGGTCTGGGGCAGTTCTGTTCCGACTTGCAGGGTTTGCAAGTGGATAAACTGTTCCTCAGAAATGAAGGGATGGCCAAGCCACAGGCCTCAGAGATCATGTGCTCCAGACAAACTGGTGAGTGCCTCACCTTCTCTCACATACTCTGGGGAGTACGTGGGAAGACCCGTGACAAGACGTTGGGTCTTCTTCACAACAGGACTGTTGGACCATCTAGGATCACGGATCCTCAGGTAAAATAGGATCTCACTCTGTGAGCTCAGCCAGGAGAGGCATCAAAACCCAGAGGGAGTTCAGCTGAGTACCTGGTCCTGGCTACGGAACTCCTTATCCCTGTCTAGTTTCCAGGGTGGGACCACTCTGTGCAAGAGGCAGGAAGAACAGTTACATCATTCTGTGTGCCCTGTCTTAGCCTGCATAGGCAGCTGCGACGGAATCTCACAGTCTGGGTACCTTTATTCTTCAAGCATGTGGATTCTGAGAGTCTGGGGTCAGTGGCCAGTGTAGACAGGCTCCAGTAAGGGTCTGCTCCCAGGAAGTGGCACCTTCTTGCTGGGTCCTCTCACCTAAGGGAAAGGAACTTAGAATTTTTTGACCCTTTTGGATAACTACATTAGTCATGATGGAGCATCTTCCAAGAGACCCACTCCTATGACCATCACCTTGGGAGGGAGTTTTGGGCAGCACACAATGTTGGGTCTGTAACAGCTGCCTTTTGTGTGAAAGAGACAGAGACACATAAAAAGATAGTGTGGTAGATGGAGAGGAAGAGCTAGAGATGGAGGGGAGAGGGAAGAAGGGACAGAGAGAGATGAGGGTGGGGGAGAGGGAGGAAGCCTTCAACTCACTGCTAATCACTCTATCAGGGAAATAGCATGCTAGGAACTTGCAAGCCTTCCAGAGAGAGCAGTAACTAGGAGCTGAATGGGGCCACGTGCCCTACCTCCATGGGTGTGGAGGTCAAGGAGCCCAGGGCATTACACAGGCTCTTTGTTCTACATTATCCTTGGTGGTTCGAGACACTGCGGCTTGGGCCTGGGGCCGGGGCTGACCAGCAGGTGTCCTGCTCTCTTCTTGGGTGTCCTGCTCTGTCCCTCTCCTCTGCACCCCTGTCTTATCACTCTCTGTCTCTGACACTTCTTCCTGTCATGCTTAGTCTGTTACTGTGTGACCCTTGGTCTTGGCATCTCTGTCTCTCTTTGTCTACTTCTTTCCCTCCTGTCTCTATCTCTGCCTTCTTCTTGGCCTCACTCCTCCTTGACTCTCTCTCTCTCAGTTGCTGTGTCCCTCACGTCTTTGTTCCCATCTCCTCCGTCTTTCCCATGTGGTCACTCTCTCTGCCTTCCCCATAGACATCCACTCTGTTATTCGAGGTGCCTGGAAGCCCCAGTCACATCTCAGGACTGACCCGCATGGGCACCTTCACGGTCCTTAGGTGATACCAGATGGAAGGTGTATTTTCCCTGAGATTCTCATGGACTGGGGATGACGGTATTTTGTGCTGCAAGCACTGGGGTAAGAGGGCTATGCTGTGCTGTCAGGGTGGGGGAGCAGGTGGACAGAAGTCAGGACACTGGTACCATCCAGTCTCCGCAGGCCTCTGTATCTTCCCCTACACTCAATTGGGGCAGATCTGCAATTTCAAATTCTCTTCTGGTCCATGGCCGGCAGCCAACGCTGGAGCCCTCGCTCACTCCCTGAGCTGCACTGGGAAGTGTAGACTTTGCTAGGACAGCTTGTCTGAAGGATCAGCCTGTTCCAACTCTGCTTCCTCCCATGCTCCCCAGATTGCGGTCTGTGCAAAAGAGAAGACTCAAGCAGTTCTTTTGGAGCATCCTCTCAAGGCCTCCAGCTGGGCGGATGGGGTCCACACACGTAGTGAAGGGTCAGCTGTTTGCTGATTGAAATGTTCATCTTAATCCAAAACATGCTGGGTCAGCAGCATCTGGATCAGTGTCTAACTGAACATCTGGGTGTCGTTCATGCAGTTGGCAGTCACAGGCATGGCTTGGGATGCCGATAATCGTGGGAGTCTTTGTTTAGGAGGCAGGTGGCCACAGGCTCAGTGTTCTTGTGTATTTACCCGGGAACCAATGAAGACGAGGCCTCTGCTCCCAACGGAACCATGAAGCAGCATCTGGCTTTGGAGCTGCCTCAGGTCCTGCAGGTCTTCCCGGAGAACCCCTGGGAACCAGAGCTTCAGGCTGAAGATGTCAGGCATGGCGACTGGAAACTGCTCAGTACAAGATCTGCCCTCTCTCCTTCCTCGTATGTGGGCCCAAGGTCAGGAACTGCTTGTTTTGGAGTTACAGACTCCAGAGGAACAGGCACTCTGCCTTCTTTTGGCGTGTTCAGGATGGGTGTTGGGGGTGGGACTGCTTATTTCTCTGGTCAGGCCCTCCAGCCCCTCTTCTCAGGTCAGGCTGTCCTCATTTTCTCTCTGTGTCCTTTATGTGTCGTTTGCCATGAATATGTATGCTCTGCCTGACACATGCTATACACACATACACTATATACACTACACTTTCCCTGACCCAAACACACATAAAGACTCATGCAATGACATACATACACACACTACATATGCACACAAGACGGACATAGATGATACACACTGACACACACATAACACATACCCAGCACACAGACACATACACCGAGTCTGTTCACTTGTCTTTTTTGTTTCTACTTGGTTCTAGCCTGAAAGGTGGTCAGGGAAGGTGTGCTTACTGCCCTTGGGGACAGTACCTTCAGGAGCACACGTGACTGTGTCATCAGGAAGGACTGCAATAGTTCCATGTGCCTTCCCAGCTGCAGCATCAGGACTTTAAAACCCCGGCTCGCCAGGTCCCACACTGGATCGTCCTTCACTTAACACATTAAAAACACAGATACCACAGTATCTCCCTTTGGAATCATCAGGATTTTATTTTAGTACAAAGGACCTTTATTTCTTAGTCACATCCTTGCATGTCTCAGGATAAGGATCCAAACACAAATCCACAGCCAATAATAGACACAGTGGCAGTAAATTCACAGAGCATCAGGGGAAAATCCTTAGTGTTCATTCAACTGAGACAAGACGTGAGGCAGGCAGAGGACACAGCTGCGGGGCAGCTGGCTTCAGCAGGATGCACAGTTAGTCTCTGAGTGACAAGGAGTGTGTTGGGTGGGGGTGGAGGGTGCGAGGGAAGGACCACAAGCCAATATGAATAAAAATAGTTGCTTTTGGACTCAACATTCTGAAATACATTGAGCACTCAATGAGATTTTATTTATATGCTTACTTATACTTAGAATAAGAAGTGAAAAATAAACTTAAATTTTTGTTTCTTTTAAAAGAAATATTGGAATGTATCCCAGGCTAGCCCCTAACTCACAGCAATGCTCCTACCTCAGTTTTTTCCTGGGATTTTAGACAAGTTCCTTTTTAAATTGAGGAGTTTTAAAAAACAGGAAAGAGAGCAGCTGTATTGTCTCTCAAATGGAGATACTACAAAGCTCGGTCAGGAAAAAAACAGGTGACTCCTTGGGGCTGTGAGGAGATCATCTCTGCTATCCTTTGTCTTCTGAAAATCCTGGGGGAGTTCCTGGGGAGACTGGGTTCAGAGAGAGGATGAGAAAGCTAGGTACCACCTTGATACAAAAGCTGAGCGAGGCATAAGGACTCTCCAGGCAGGGACATGACAGAGTGGAATCATGAGGTGGCATTGAGAGTGGCGTCCCAGATAGAAAAATACGGTAAGACTTATCACGTGAAGTCCACGTGGAGCTTGAGTTGGAGGAGTGGAAGAGGGACAGGAAGAGATCCAAAGCCAGGAGCGGTAGAACTACTGAGATGTGTTGTGGGGTGTGTTGAAACACTGATAGAGGATGCTGGGTAGCTGCTGGAGGATGCTGGGTAACTGCTGGAGGTTCCTGGGTAACTGCTAGGGGGTGCCGAGGAGCCGCTGGAGGGTAACTGCTGTAGGATGCTGGGTAACTGCTGGAGGATCCTGGGTAACTGCTGGAGGATCGGGGTAACTGCTGGAGGATCCTGGGTAACTGCTGGAGGATCCTGGGTAACTGCTAGGGGGTGCTGGGGAGCTGCTGGAGGGTAATTGCTGGAGGCAGCCACACCAGCGTGTGCCCTGACCCCTACAGTGGCCAGCCATAGATATACCTCATGAGGACTCGCTTAGGTGGCGAGCTTGGACACTCTGCCCCCTCCCATGTGTGGCTGTGCACTGGACTCTGGCTTTTAGGAAGCAAGATCAACATTCTCCTTTGAGAAGGAGACCCACTGTCCTTGCCCCAGGAACCCGGGACACCACCTGCCCCGCCTCTTCCTGTGAATGATTTCAGCTCCCCATTAGGATAACCATCACGTGGTGGCCAGTTCATCTCCCAGGGACTCCCAACAGAAGAAACCCTGCATGTGTGTGAAGGGCTAGAGGAGCGCTGGGACTCCCAGCCAACTGCTCATTTCTGCACCCTTCTCTCCCCTGGCAGGGTTGAACTTCCAGCTCCTCCCCACCATGAACAGCCTGCTTTGGGTCATGGTGGCCTTGCTTCCTCAATAAAAAGTGACAAATGAAAGATACCACAAAACTGTCCCATGGGTGCATCTGGTGGACACATGTCCCAACATTTCCTAAAAATATCCCAGTAAACAGTGGAGACCATTAGATGACTGAGTCCTTGGAGCAAACTGTTGTCCAGCTCAGAACCTTCTTGAGAAATGAGACCCACCCTGAAGGGTGTGGGAAAACGGGCAGTTGTTTGGTTTCTCTCTGTGAACCGTATCCCCTGTTCTGCTCCCGTGGATTCTTGGTTCACTCCCGTTCCTTCCAGCCTGGGGACCCCTCTTGACTCCAACAGGAGGATCAGCAGGTGTCTAAGAGTGAAGAGGAAGGAGGCTTGGGGCACCAGCACCAGGAAAGGCCTTAGTTTAGGGACAAGGTCCTGACAAGGTAAGAGGAGCATCTGCAGATACATGTAAACTCAGTGACACCGAACTATCCCGATTACTGAGCTCGTTT
Source organism: Tokudaia tokunoshimensis (assembly GCA_036184795.1). Taxonomy (NCBI): domain Eukaryota; kingdom Metazoa; phylum Chordata; class Mammalia; order Rodentia; family Muridae; genus Tokudaia; species Tokudaia tokunoshimensis. The sequence goes on from BTHU01000014.1 coordinate 77,116,747, forward strand.
AGTTCATTTATCCATTCAACAAATGGGTCAGTATTTGGATTCTAGTGGTTATGGCAGGATATAGAGTAGAGAGATACCCGTGTGATGTGCGGTGCAAGGCTGCCTTCACCACAAGCATCCTGTTGTAGCATCCATGAATCTGTGAGCAGTGTTCCAGGCTTGGACTAAGCATCCAAGTTCAGCATCTCCAACGGAGTGCACCCCTAAGTGGGATAAACTGAGCACTCCAAATCGAGAAACCCCAGTTGAGCACCACACCTATTGGGTGGATCAACAGAACCTCAGCGAGCACCGGCTTCCTGTCCCGGACTCTGCCGCCCCCTGCTGGTAATTCGCCATACTGCAGACTCTCAGCTCCCTTCAATAGGGGCTAAGGGTACAGTGCTCTCAAACTCAAAGGGCACCTTTACAAGTTCATTCTCGGCTGAGATAAAGCATCTTGACCAGAAGTAACTTGGATAGGGAAAGGTCCTATTTGACTTACATTTCCAAATCACATTTACTTACAGTACAACACTATGGGAAGTCGGGGCAGGACCTGAAGCAGAGACCACGGAGGATCAGGCTGCTTACTGACCTGCTCTCTGACTCATGCTCAGCGGGTTTTCTTAGACTGCCCAGACCTGCCCGCTTAGTCATTGATTCTTCAATTGAGGTTCGCTTTTTCCAAAGACTCTAGGTTGTGTCAAGGTGACAAGAATTAACAAACAGGCAGTTTCTCTTCAGTGACAAATGGTCAAGAGGACTGCACCTCTGTAGAGTGACCCAGATTGTCTCACAGATCCCTCAAGTTTGATTCCCTACTGTCTATGACACGTCTGACTAGAGGCCAGAGCTGGAAGGGTCTAACAACTATGGAGAACCCATTTCCCCTGCATACAGGAGACACGGGCCAGAGAGCAGGCTTGGTACAATTTGGGAGAACTAGGGGCAAGGCCAGGCATGGAATCTGCCTCCCTTGACTCTTAACCCATGACTTTTCCTGTTACCCCGAGTCCCCAAGGAGTCCCTGGGACTTGTGGGACTTCCCCAGGAAACTCTAGGCAGGGATCATAGTCTTTTCTGTACCTGTGAGCTCGGCAATGGCACTCTCGTTTGGGTTGTTTGAGCTCTTTAGGCCACCATACACACAGCCGCTGGAGATGAGCTAAGTAGGCTTGGTGGAGTTTGGGTCTGGAGACTCCAGTATGTTATGTTTTCATTTGTTAATTTGGGTACTGGGTCTTCCTAGGATCTCAGAGGCCTGAGACCCTTATCAATCTTAGAGGGTTTTCTTCTGAACCCCTTCCTACTATCCCAGGAGTGACCAGGTGGGGCCTAAGTGTGTTAACTCTGGTCAAAACTCAAATGCTCTAGAAGGCAAGACATGAGCTGACTAACAGTTGAAAGACGTGCCCCCCAGATCAGAAGAAACAGGGAAGAAATGGCTGGTGAATGATCCCTTCACCCAGGGAACCTGGCAGAGTGGAGGGGGTGGGCACCAGGTACAGGAAGTGCTGGGATGTGGGGCAGGTGACATGGCCTTTTGTCCCAGTAACTCATGAGAGTGGACAATGGCAGCGAGGAGAGAAAGTAGGTGAAAGAGGGCAAGGCCTGTGCGGGCATCCTAAGGGCGGGTCTGGGGGAGGCAAAAAGGATGTCTGTCATTAGAGTCGGGGGTCAGTGCCTCAGGGCTGTCAGGGTGGGCACCTGGCAGTGATCTCAGTTCAGGAAGTGAGGAGGAAGACACCATTGGTGAGCACCGTGCATGGCCAGGGACCCTTGCCCTCCCTGCACACAGAAGCAGGATGCAGCTGGCATTCATTGATCCCTTTCCAAAGCAAAAAGGACAACTGAGGCACACGGGGAGGACAAGGGAAAGTCCAATCTTGTTTCCCATCTGGTGGCGTGATTTCTCTTTAGGAAGGAATGGCCACTGTTAGGAAAGCAATGGGGGGAGTTCAAAGAACAACTCCAGAGCCCATGAGCTGGGGGAGGGAGGTGAGAAATGGGTAGGCAGAGCTGTGCAGGCCAGGGTTTCTGTGCAAGACCTGACGGGTCCAAGAGTTCAGGACAAGGGCCACAGACCTTGACTGTGAACATCTGGGTTACTTTTGTCTTATTTTGTATATCATACATGTACATAGAAGTCATGTCAACTGATGGCATAGATGGTCATGTAGCCCATATCCTTTCTCTTCCCCCTTTGATTCTAAGATAACATATGTCACAGACATCTTGGATGTCCTTTTTAATTTTTTCAACTCTGTCATGGTTTGAATAGGCTTGGCCCAGGGAGTGGCAGTATTTGGAGGTGTGGCCTTGCTGGAATAGGTGTGGCCTTGTTGGAGTAGGTGTGTCACTGTGGGTGTGGGCTTTAAGACTCTCATCTTAGTAGCCTGGAAGTTAGTGTTCTGCTAGCAGCCTTCAGATGAAGATGTAGAACTCTCAGTTCCTTCTGCATCATGCCTGCCGGGATGGTGCCATGTTCCCGCCTTGATGATAATGGACTGAATCTCTGGACCTGTAAGCCAGCCCCAATTAAATGTTGTCCTTATAAGAGTCGCCTTGGCCATGGTGTCTGTTCACAGCCATAAAACCCTAAGTAAGACACTGTCTTACAGTGTCTCTCCCAAACCCAGCTGTGCCAGAAAGAAACCCTTGTCCACTCTGGGGTCCCTGAATCAAGGCTCTTTTCAGTAGCTATATGACAGCGGATCACACATGTTCGATCATGACGCTGCCTGCTACAGGGTGTTCACTTCGCTTGCAGTGATTTACTGATGGAGTGATGTGCCGTTATCGGCTGTTACTGAGACTTCTTTGTGACAGGATATATGCTAAGATGCGTGTGCATTAAAATTTAAAATGCATAGCTGTCATGCTTTCTGAAAGGAATCTCTGCTGCTCGCATTCCCACCGGTAGCAAATGACATCGCCACTTTCCTTGGCTTGTCAGTCAGGCGACGGTCACGATTTCTCTAGTTTGAGTCTTAATAAGCATTTGCCTGCCTGCCTTCCTTCCATTGTTGGCTTTGAGCACCGATGTCAGGGCCTGCCAGCTGTTCAGAAGTGCTCATCCGTAAGCCCCTTTCTCCCCCTTTCTTCATGTTTTGCTTTTTCCTTAACAAATTGATAGAAGCTTTAATGTCTTGGCGTTATCTCTGCCCCATCACCACAAATACTTGCTTCAGATTTATCATTTGTTACTCTGTGTCTCCATTATGATGCTGGTAACATTTTACTTGGGAATCAGTGATTATAGGCCCACAGTGTCCTTGTTTGCTATATTATTACTGTAGTGAGTGAAAGCAACCTGGAAAGGAAAGGGTTTACCTGGTTTCTGTGTAATGATCACACTCCATCATTGATGAAGGCACAGCAGGGACTCAAGGCAGGAACCAAAGCAGAGGCCATGGCGGAAGGAACACTGCTTTCTGGGTTTCTCCCAATGGCTTGCTTTGCCCTCTTTCTTATACCACCCAGGACCACCTCCCAGGGTTGGCATCACTCACAGTGGGCTAGGTCACCACACATCCATTGATAACCAAGAAAATGCCATGTAGACTTGCCTATAGACAATCTGACGGAGGCAATCCTCAGTTAAGGTACCCCTTTCCCAGATGACTCCAGCTTGCATAGAGTTCTCAAAAACTAGCCAGGACACATAGGCGTGATGGCTGTTCTTAACTGTTGACTTGACTACATCTGGACTTAACTAAAACCCCCAAATGAAGAGCACGCTTGTGAGGAAGTTCTGCTTGATTTGAATGGGGAAGATCTACTTCTAATCCAGATCTTTGAGGTTGGAAGACACTCCTTTAATGCAGATCTTTTGAGCTGGGAAAACCCGCCTCTGACGTGGTCCATGCCTTCTGCTGGAAGCTACGTAAAGACAGAGAAGAAGGAAGCTTTGTTCTTTGCTTGCTTGCTCTCACTCTCACTGGCAAGTCCATTCCTTAAATGACACTAGCGCTGACTTCTTCGAAATTCCAGCACATACTGACGACTAGCTGAATATCCAGCCTTGCGGACTGAGAAACTGCTGGATTCTTGAACTTACCATTCATAGCCAGCCATTGTTGGACTAGAGGGATCACAGCCTGTAAGTCATTCTAACAAATCTCATGTATATGTATGTGTATGTATGTGATGTATATGTATATGTGTGTGTGTGTGTAAATCTTGTATATATATTCATCCTATAAGTTCAGTTACTCCAGAGAACCTTTACTAATACAATAGGAAACTGCAAAATTAAATAAAAAGGTTCCTGAATATCATTTATCCATTTGCCACACTGGTAATACATGGTCACCAGAGTTCCATCTATAGGATCTGAGCATAGTCTGAAGTCACAGCCAGAAAACTGATGTGGAAATTAGTGTATCAGACCTGACTGAAACTTTTAAGCCACAGTATGTGTGTGTGTGTGTGTGTTTCTAAGTGGAATAATACATTCCTCCTTTGATGAGGACAACAATCATATTGTATTAGAGACCCCTCCCCATTTTAACCTGTGTGGCTCTAGAACAACACTCTCTCTAAGGTCACGTTTGGAGGTTTTAGAAGTTGAGACGGTAATATAGGCATTTTAAAGACACAAAACACATCACATAACAACAGACTATGTAATTTGGTTATGTATTTGACTTATTTTCTGTACCTGCTCACTAGAACATAATGAATGCATTGAAATGTTTCCTACATGGATTTGGCTGTGTGGTGAGGCGGAGGAACCAGAAACAGGAATCAGGACTCAGGAAAACCAAGGGGCAGAAACTGGAGGAAGGGAGAAATATGCTGATGTTGAAAGGATCCATTTACATTTACTTAGGAAACAATGTTACATGAAGTGGAATTTACCGAGGGAGCTCTGTAGGAGGCACAGAGGTCTTTGTGCTCAGGGGAATTTGGAATGTTAAACATTCAGGATTGTTCCTTCTAGGGAAGGAATGCATAACCTGTAACCCACCAAGACTGCTGGGAGCAGATGTGGTTACTAGCCTGGTGACTTTTGCTGGACTAGCTAGAGACTTTTCTGGTACCAGCTCCTCCCCCAGGCCCTCACTGTAAACAATTTTTTTCAGTCAGTCAATAGAATCTGTCTTTATGGAAGGTGTCACATGTAGTCAAACTATAGAACATATCTTTTTGGAAGGTGTCTATCTTAGTTTGGGTTTTATTGCTGTGAAGAGACACCATGACCAAGGCAACCCTTATAAAGGAAAAAGTTTAGTTGGGGTTAGCTTATAGTTTCCGAGTTTTAGTCCATTATCATCATGGCAGAATGCAAGATATTATGTAAGTTGACTTGATGCTGGAGGGGTCAAGAGTTCTACATCTTGATCCAAAGGAGGAGACTGTCTTGTGCATTGGGCAGAACTTGAGCATAGGAGACCTCCAAAGCCCACCCCCACAGTGACACACTTCCTCCAACAAGGCCACACCCACTCCCACAAGGCCACACCTCCTAATAGTACCACTCCCTGGGCCAACCACATTCAAACAAACCTTCACACATTTCATGGACAGAAATTCTGCGGTTTGATTGTTTGCACAAATGGGGAGGTTTGTGCAAACACATATGGCCAAACAGGGTCACATGTACTTTACAAAGAGTTTGGATGTTTCTGTTTTTAACTTGCTTTGTTCCTCAAGGGGATTTATGCTTTACTGTGCATATATGATTAGCTAATTATCACCAGGAAAGTTTTCACCAAATTGTGCTTACACGTGCCTAAAATAAACCACTCGTAGTCAGACTCCTGAAGGTTGAATTAACACTGGCTACTGAGTCCTGTTGAACCAAACTGCCTTCTTGCCTCCAACGGATATCACACCACTGACCCCGGGCATCATAGAGACCCTGTGAGCTCTCCACCATGAGAAATATGCACTAAGCAGACTTGGTAGAAGCTGCATGAAAGAAAAAGAAACGTGTGTACCTATAATGTAATTAGACTTTAGCTTTGCTAAAAATACATTTCTTAAGATTTGTTCACTAGGATTGCTGTCAGTCAGGCCCCCTTGCCCCAAACAGAAGGAGACACTCAGAGTCATAGCTGCCCATTAGGACAGTTCTCATGTCAAAAAGTAAGCTTCAGTGGGACAGCTCAAAGTGGGCAGCACTGGGCCAGGGCTACCATTAAGTCCAAGTTCAGGAAGAGCGTCACTCCCCAGGAAAAGCAGCCCTGGGCTGTGTCAGGATGACAATGACAGTATTTTATACTGTAAACCTCCCCATTTGTGCAAACAATCAGACCTCGGAATTTCCATCCGGGAAATATGTTTAACAGATCAAAGTGTAACTTGGGGCTGTGACACTACATCAGCCAATGGGAGCTTCTGTTCAGGGCTGGCTGCTTTTGTGCACTGGGCAGATGCAGTCACGTAGGATTATTAAAGATTCCTTTATTAATCTCAGTGCCGGGTGATTTCTCACTGGGAGGGCATATTAATTCTACAACAAGGTGAGAGATTCCTCGACACGGAGGGGCCTTGTGGAGTATTCCTTCTCCTTAAGAACTTAGGCTTGGCATCTGAGGCAATGTTACTTCTAATATGGGTAAGGTAACAGCAGATGGCATCTGAATCCCCCAAAGTGAAGTGACCAAGAACAACAGGTCGGTGCCCTGTCCTGGAACCACAGGTTGCCACCAGCATGGTTTTCTTGGTGTGAGTCTCTTCCTTCCCTGCAGATCAAGACAGCTCTATGAGCAGGAATGCTAGGTGCCGTTGTTGAGTGGGGCAGCCAAGCAGGCTCTGAGCTCGACATGGAACCCTGCTTTGCCAGTAGAGGAGAGAATCCTCATTTACAGAGTTGTTTTAATCGTTGCTTGTAAATATTTAGTATGTAGCATGCAACCTAAAAAAAAAGATCTGTGAGCTTGAATGTTTTGCTTGCATGTATGTATTGAGTATGCGCCTGGTGCCCATAGAGGCCAGAAGAGGGCTGTGTGCTATTTTTAGAGCATTTTTGCATGGTACCCAAAAGAAATCAGTAACGTCAGGTTGAATTTGTTCAAAGAAATCCATAATCCAACTCCCCTTACATATTAAGTATCCTTGTCCGTGGAAAGGCATCAGTACTGTGATTTAACAGTCATTTTCTCACTTATTATTCATATGCTTTAAAAATACTTTGTTCAACAGTCCTTGTAATGAGCCCTCATGGGATGTGCCCAGGGCTCTTGCTGTTGACATGCCAATCTATAACCATGTCCCTACTGGAAACTCAACCACTCAGGGTGGTCATTACAGATAAGGCTGTGATAAGCAAATTATTGTCTTCATGAAGATAACCTTTCCCTTCGGGAGGCCTATTGGCTTATTAAGCAAAATATCCAGGAGTGAAATTACTGACAGGTTTTTTTTTTATGGCTACTTAAACATCACTGGAAAGTAATTTTTCGTGACTGCTTTTTAAGAACACAGTTGGTGGTAGAGTGTTTGTCTTGAATGTGTGAGGCCATGGGTTTGATTCTCAATACTGCAACTAATAAAGAAGTAAATAAGCAAGTAAACAAAGATTCTGTAGTTTACACATGAGAATACCCCCATATTTGTTCTGGTTTGCTTCTTCTTGTTCTGACAAAACACTGACCAAAAGCTACTTGGGAAGGAAAGGATTTATTATCTTACACTTCTAAGTCAAGGCAGGAACTCGAGGCAGGAACCTGGAGGCAGGAACTGAAACAGAGGCCGTGGAGGAATGTGTCTTTCTGGCTTGCTGCCCATGGCTTGCTCAGCCAGATGTCTTATACTACTCAGGATCACTGTCCAGGGGATGATACCCCCCACAGTGGCCTGAGGTGAGGTCTCTCACACCAATCATTAACCAAGAAAATACCCTACAGACTTGCCTGCAGGCCAGTCTGATGGAGGCAACTCCTCACCTGAGGTTCCTTGGTGACTCAAGTTTCTGTTGAGTTGACGAAAAAACTAACAAAAACAATATGCTCTTGGGAGGAAGGGTGCTGGGGCTTGAGCCCAGGGCTTTGTGAACGCCAGGTGAACACTCTATTATTGAGCTATATCTACAGCCCAATTCCACGCATTATTGCAAATTATTATGGCACACATATTTTTCAAATGTCAGCAGTGTCAAAGGCCGTCCTTGATCTGCTGTGTGACATGAGAGGACATGTTTAACAGGATTGGTGCTGACAGGCATATGTGGTGAGGAGAGACTGTGGAGCTGTAGGGCTGCGTCACTGACTCGTGGCCATAGGCGCAAGCGCTTTGGCAACAGCCGCTCACTCATCCTGTGTTCTGGGTCCAGCTTTCAGCAGTCCGAGGGTCTCCTGTCTTCCGTTCTCCCGTGCTTCTGTTGCAGCGGACAGTTCTTGTTGACGGTCCCCGCATGTCTTCACCTCTAAGTACTTGGTCAGTGTCCAGCTTGACCGACGAAAGCGCCAGGAGACCCCAGGACTTGGTGGCTCAGAACAGCATTGCAGGTAGGTCCAGTGAGTGAAGGAAGGAATGGGGAGGGGGAGGGACGAACTGCTCCTTGCTCCTTCCCATTTCGGCTCTGTGTCTTGTGACTTTAGATCTTACTAAAGTCACGCACGCACGCGCACGCACACACGCACACGCGCGCACGCACACACGCACACGCACACACACACACACACACACACGGCTGGGGGCTTGTTCAGGTGCCACGCCTCAACTTTGTGAGCATTGAGCCTCACCATTAAGTACTGTGCAAAAATGAGACTCACAACACTGAAAACCAAGGCGCCATTGGTTGTAAAGGGTGCAGGAAGATGACAAAACTAATTATAGCTTCTCTGCATGTCCCAGAGCACAGGCGTCCTGGCCACAGTTGTGCTCTAGTGGCATTTGCTTCAGCTATTTAATTTCTGTACTTGCTGCGATAATAGCTTTGATAGAGTACACTTGTGGAGGGTTTAGAAGTCGCAGCATTTATGGACTTCCGGCTTTTGTGAAAGAAGACAGATTTTTGGAGTATTTGAATTTCATGATAATGAGGCTGGACTACAGGAACAATTGGTATGTTTTTCATGTAATCGAGTCCATTCAGGCACCACTGTTTGTAAGCTGTGAAATACCATGGGGGTGGGGTGGGGTGATGGGGGGTGGGCATGACATCAGTCTTTCTTAGCAATCTAAAATGTCCTGCCGCACATCCACCTAGATCAGTCTGTTTTAAAAATTCATTTCAGTGCAAATGATGCAGAGAGAATGGGTTGAAAAAGTTGGATTCAAGCTAAGATTTTGCTAATAAAAATAATAAGAGTAAGACTTCCAGCCTGAAAAAGACAATTGTAAACCTGCTTCTCTCTACTCTTTCCCGCTGAGCTAACTCAGGCAAAAAAGCAAGAGGAGGGCAGAAGGTGGCTTCGAGAGGTGGGGGAAGCTCGGCTCCTCTGGGACCCAAGGAATGAGAAACAACATGGTCAGAGCACTCTCATGGTGGCCTGGGACATAGGTTCAGATGGCCTTGAATAACATGCTCCGGGATGGAAACGGTTACATGAATGTTGGTAGCAGAGGAACAGAAGAAAGTTAGAAATCAAATCATTGTTTTCAAATGGGTTGGTGAGGACAACAGACAGCTGGGTTTTAGGACCTTATAGGTGGGCTCTCTCTCTCTCTCTCTCTCTCTCTCTCTCTCTCTCTCTCTCTCTCTCTCTCTCTCTCTCACACACACACACACACACACACAGGTCTGAGATTCTGTCTGATAACATTCTTGGGGTTTGGGTTGGTGGAAGCCAGAAGTTTCTATACATTCTAAAGGCTCTTTACCTTGTAGTTGAAACCATGTTAAGTTGGATACAGAGGTGGGCAATAAATATTTATTAAAGGGACCAAAGATAACCCAAGGTAATTTTGACTATGAATTCCCGTTACTCCCCTAGACACTCACAGATGGATAGTAGCTTGATAGAATCCTTTGACATAAGTGTGGCTCTCCCACCCTGGGAACTTCATTTTACAGGTCGGCTTGTTAGGCAGACATCACAATTTGTACATGTGGAGGACAAATATTGTTCTGTGTCCTCTGGTGCTAGGAAGGCTCATTCCTAGGGTGCAATAAGGGTGAGGCTCAGGAAATGGTTCATTTCAGTTTACGGGCCAGAGTGCATTATTGAAGAAAACCAGGGCAGGAACTCAAGGCAGGAACTGGAGCGAAGCCCACAGAGGAACCAGCTGACTCCCAGGCGTGTTCTGCTTTCTCATACAAGCCAGGACTACCTGCCCAGGGGTGGCACCGCCAAGAGTGGGCAGCCTTCCTACACCAATCATTAATCAAGAAGATCCCACAGACTTGCCCACAGGCCAATCTGATGGGGGCATTTCCTCAGTTGAGGTTCATCTCCCCAGATGACTGCAGTTTGTGATAGAAAAGTAACCGGCAGTGTTAAAACCAGTATGGGAGAAGGCTTGGGATCACATTACAATTATCTACTCTCATCTGGGTCATGTTTTTGTTTTGCTTTTTGTGTTTGACATAATAATCAAAACCTATAGGTCTTAAAGGAACAAACATCCCTAAAGTCACACTCTGCAAACAGACTCGCTGTATGGTTTCCATCATGCGTATAGTCCCATGCATAGATTTTATGAAATACTTTTTTTTTTGATGTTTAGAATATTTGGAACACCTTATTATTTTTAATTTTAGTTTAGCTGGTATGATTTTGTAGTCACTACTTCAATTTAACTTAGGGACAATTGCCTTTTAATGACCAAACTATTTCAACTATTATTTTTGACTAATACGTAATTTGTTCTATCAGTCTGGTTCAGGAAAATAGCTAGCTAGTCACATTACAGAAAAGGTCAGGATCAGATAACACAATACAGTATCCTATGTGTGTGTGTGTGTGACATGTGTGTACATTTGCTTGTGTGTGCTCATGTACAGAGGTGACTTCTGGTATCTTCTTCAGGCATTCTCTATCTTAACTTTTAGAAAAAAGTTTGCTAATTTTTATTTTATGTGTGTGAGTGTTTTGCCTGCATGTATGTCTGTACAACATATGCATGCAATGCCTGCAGAAACCAGAAGAAGACACTGGGATCCCATGGAACTGGAATGACAGACGGTTATGAGTTACCACGTGGGAGCTGGAAATGGAACCCAGGCTCTCTGCCAGGGCAGTCAGTGCTCTTAACCACTGAGCCTCTCTCCAGCCCATCCACTTTATCTTTTAAAACATAGTCTCTTAGTGAACCCAGAGTGCATTGTTTGGCTGGTGTGAGCGGCCAGTGAGCCCGGGGGGAACTGTCCGTTTCTGTTTCCCCAGGCTGGGACTGCAGGCCTCTGTCGCCATGCCTGCTTTAAACACTTTCTTTACGTGGGGGCTGGAGATCTGGACTCAGGCCATGATGCTGTGTAGCAAACACTTTACCAGCTGAGCCATGCACCCAGCCCAAGAGAGCGTTCTTTATATCTCTTCTTTCCTATGTGTCACGTATTAGCAATGGGTCGAAACCCAAGTACGACTGACTGGTGGGAAATCAGGATTCCATGGCTTTTGTGGACGTAATAAAACTTCATTTTACAATGAGAAGAGAATGAGACTTCAGGAGGCACCATTAGGTAGTATTGTCTGTCTGCTTTTCATTCAGAAAACAGGACTATTGCTCACCATGCTTTCTACACCATTTAGTTATACAGCCAGATACTTTAAAGAATCATTCCAATGGTTTTTTTAAAAATTTTTTTTTAATATTACAGGCTTCCTTTGTGTGTGTATATATGTGTATAAGCATTTGTACACATATTTGTGGGTTTGTGGGTGTGTGTATACGGAAGGCAGAGGTCAACCTTGGGTGTGGTCCTAGCTTACTTTTGATTTCTGTGCTAAACACTGTTAGCAAGTTGGAAAGCAAAGCCTATTTCATCTTAGAAATTGGCACCATACTCCATCCCTGAGGAGAGCTGGGGGCAGGAACTCAAGGAGAGAACTGGAGGCGGGGCCTGAGGTAGAGGCCATGAAGGAATACTACTTTCTGGGTTGTTCCTGATGGCTTGTTCAGCTTACTTGCTTGTAAATTCTAGGACCACCTGCTCTGGGGTGGGCTGGGCCCTCCTCATCCATCATTAAGAAAATGCCCACCTGCCTTGTCTGGCCTCAATGGGAGAGGAAGCACCTAGCCTCACAGAGACTTGAAGTGTCAGGGTCGGGGGGTGGGGGAGATACCCATGGGGCCCCACCTGCTCAGAGGAGAAAGGGAGGGGATGGAGGAAGGGGGAAGGATAGTGGGAGAAGGTGGCTGGGAGGGAGCAGTGAGTAGGGTGTAAAGTGAGTAAGTAAAATAATGAAATTAAATTAAAAAAAGGAAAATGCCCCACAAATTAAAAGAACATGTAGCAGGATTTCATTAAGGCAGAATATTCCCTTAGTTAGGAAAAAAAAGTTGGAAAATTTATATCTCTATATCGTGTGTGTGTGTGTGTGTGTGTGTGTGTGTGTGTGTGAGAGAGAGAGAGAGAGAGAGAGAGAGAGAGAGAGAGAGAGAGATGCAAATGCTTGCTCTGTGCTCTCCTACTATCCTTTTCCCTTTGTTAAGAGCTAATGAGCAGAGAGGAAAACTCTTGAAATGGTAACTTTGGGTTAATTAATAAAAGTGAGAAGATTCTGGTTTGTAGGTCAGTGGGATGATGTGAAATTCTTTAACGAGTCCCAGGGAGTCCTAATACGACTCTGGGACCTCCATCAAAGATTACAGCCTGGCTTTGGTCCAGAGGATGCGGATGATGTCATGATATCTTTTCCCCTCTAGGTTTTATATCAAAAGTGACAAGAAAGATCTTTTTCTCTGATCAAAGATTTTGCTCTAGGGGCTGGAAGATGGCTCAGCAGTTAAGAGACAGGCTACTCTTCCAGATGACCTGGGTTTGATTCCCATCACCCACACTACTGGAACATGGTTAAAGGAATGATGCATGGTGGACATGCCCTGGGGAACTGTGAGAGAATCTCCAGGGAAAAGCAGAGCGCTTTTCTCCTCAGATGCATTTTTATTCCCCAGATATTTCTTGGACGGGATTTCATGACGCCTGTGACAAACATTTACGTTCAATTTATAAATAATGTTTTTTAAAAAAGATTTATTTATTTGTTTTATATAAGTACCCTGTAGCTGTCTTCAGACACACCAGAAGAGGGCATCAGATCCTATTACAGATGGTTGTGAGTCACCATGTGGTTTCTGTGACTTGAACTCAGGACCTCTGGAAGAACAGTCAGTGCTCTTAATCGCTGAACCATCTCTCTAGCCTGAAATGTTTATTCTTGTTGGATGTCCAATCATAGCTATAGAACCCAATCTGGTCAGTGTACCCCGAATCTGGATATGGCCTTCTGCCTTGCAGAAGTGTTTCCCCAGATATAATCTATGGTATGTGCCAGACAGTTGTCTTTAAGTTGGTCTGTCTTGAGAAAGCCCTGGGACAGGGCCGCTCTGTTAATATTTAGTATGTGCTTACTTTAGTATGTGACATTTATTTACATGGTTCTTGATCATATTTTTCTGAATTCAAACAACCTTCTTTGGATCATCACTTTTTTTGTTACATTAATGCATAATAGTACACTAAAATTGAAGTAAGGTTGTTGTGGTAAATATTTAATTGGGGTTTTCTACCCCAACTTTGATCATTTAGTTCCCAGACAAAAGATACAAAACCTTTATATTTATGACAGGTCTTGACAGCACCACAGCTGGCAGATGTCAGTCCTCTATGCTATTTTGTCTACTTCCCTGTCAACGTGCTATGCTCCATTTGGACCACTCCTAGTTCAACTGGTCAGCCCTCATAGCCATGTTCTCATGGTTCACCTACCCATGGTGTCTTCTTGCCTTCTTTCCTCTCTCCTCTTGGTCTCTGCTTCAGACCCCAAGCCCGGAAACTAAAGCCCCACCTACCTCTCTTCTGCCTTGCTACAGGCTGTAAGCATCTTTATTGACCAATCAAGGATAACTTAGGGGGCATGGTTACATAGTATCACTTGGTGTAAGTGAGGATCTCCTTGTTCGGGGAACAATCAGACCTTGGGGACCAGTATTTAGCATTGCAATACATAACAACAGACCAAACCTCAACATAAGGTTGTCTACAGCATTAGACTATAGTCCACCCAATTCTTTCTGGTCCTCAGATCCTAGGTCTCCCATAGGTCAGCAAAAGCTGACACACCTGATTGCTAACAACCATCTGGCAAGGTCAGACAAAGACATGAAAGCAGCAGGTTAAGAAAAGGTAGATTCCTCAGAATTTATCTTCATTCCTACACATTTAACATTTTCTTACTATTGCTAAATCTTTTCAAGATTCTCCTTTTCAACTTTGAAAACTGCCTAATCTATTTGTTTTCCAGTGAATGAGCAATTTTATCATTTATTTAGGCTTTTTAAAATTTGAATTAGTCACCCTTCCTGCTGCCATTTGCACCAGGGAGTCAGGCAACTCCACAGTCTTCTGTGCACAGCCCGCCAAGAAAGAGTGATCTCCCAGCAGCACTTTTACTTCTGAGCATGGAGGTGAGATCTCCACCTTCTCTCTGGAGGGGAACAGCTAGGAGCGCACGGGACATATGATCAGTGGAGCTGCTGGGTTAGGAGTCTTCCGGCCACCATTAGTATCAGTGAGTCAGGTGGCTCCACAGCCTTCTGTGTATACCAGAAGACAGTCTCCTAGGAGTACAGACACAGGCTTACAGGCCTATAGGAGGGACAAACTCCAGCCAGAGACAGCAAGACCAATTAACACCAGAGATAACCAGATGGTGAAAGGCAAACACAAGAACCCTATCAACAGAAACCAAGGCTACTTGGCAACATCAGAATCCAGTTCTCCCACCACAGCAATTACCAGATACCCCAGGAAAGCAAGAGGTGGATTTAAAATCATATCTCGTGATGCTGATAGAGGATTTCAAGAAGGAGTTAAATAACTCCCTTAAAGAAATACAGGAAAACACAAACAAACAAGTGAAGGAACTGAACAAAACCATCCAGAATCTAAAAGTGGAAGTAGAAACAATAAAGAAATCACAAAGTGAGACATCTCTGGAGATAGAAAAACTTGGAAAGAATTCAGGAGTCATAGATGCAAGTATCAACAACAGAATACAAGAAATAGAAGAAAGAATCTCAGATGCTGAAGATACCATAGAAAACATTGACTCAACAGACAAAGAAAATGCAAAATGTATAAATCTTATAACCCAAAACATCCAGGAAATCCAGGACACAATGAGAAGACCAAACCTAAAGATTATAGGTATAGAAGAGAGCGAAGATTTACAACTTAAAGGGCCAGTAAATATCTTCAAAATTATAGAAGAAAACTTCCCTAACCTAAAGAAAGAGATGCTCATGAACATACAAGAAGCCTATAGAACTCCAAATAGACTGGACCAGACCAGAAAGTCCTCCCGGCACATAATAATCAAAACACAAAATGCACTAAACAAAAAAAGAATATTAAAAACAGTAAAGGAAAAAGGTCAAGTAACTTATAAAGGCAGGCCTATCAGAATTACACCAGACTTCTCACCTGAAATGATGAAAGTTAGAAGATCCTGGGGAGATCTCATACAGACCCTAAGAGAACACAAATGCCAGCCCATACTACTATACCCAGCAAAACTCTCAATCACCATAGATGGAGAAATCAAGATATTCCATGATGAAATCAAATTTACACAATATATTTCCACAAATCCAGCCCTACAAAGGGTAAGAGATGGAAAACGCCAACACAAGGAGGGAAACTATACCCTAGAAAAAGCAAGAAAGTGATCTTTTTCCAACAAATCCAAAAGAAGATACCCACGCAAACATAAAAATAGCATCCAAAATAACAGGAAGCAATAATCACTATTCCTTAATATCTCTTAACATCAATGGACTCAATTCCCCAATAAAAAGACATAGACTAACAGAAATATTTTTCATGTAAATCTTCAATTTTATCAGAAAATGTTTGTAGTTCCTCTTTCAATTAATTTAGTAATGTTTTTTATGTCTGCCACTTTGTATAATTTTCCATGGTAATATTCAATTTTAACATTTTTTTACATATTTCTTCAACTTTATCAGACATATTTTCCATGTAAATCTTCAATTTTATCAGAAAATGTTTATAACTCGACTTTCAATCAGCTTAGAAATATTTTAATGCCTACCATTTTATCTGTAATTTTCATGATAATCTTCAATTTTAACGTTATTCTATATTTTTCTACAATTTTATCAGAAATATTTTCCATGTAAATCTTCAGTTCTATCATAAAATTTTTCTACTGCCTTTTTCAATTAATTTAGCAATGTTTTTGTCTACCATCTTACTCTTTAATTTTCCATGAAAATTGTCAATTTTAATGTGTTTTTCTATATGTTTCTTCAATTTTGTCAGAAATATTTTCCATGTAAATCTTCAATTTTATCATAAAATGTTATAATTTCCTTTTTCAATAAAAAAGAATGAAAAAGTTGAATTAATCATCTTTTATGATCCTTAGTTTTGTTGTCTAGATGTCTAGTTTATTACTCAAAACCCCAAACTTGGGAACATGGAATGGACTCCATTAAAAAATTAGCATAATTATCAAACCATCTGGATTATAAATGGTGCTTTTGCCTCCAAATGTTTTCTCTTGTTTGAATGTTTGTTTCCCACTTTGGTGTCTTTTCTCCCCTTTTCTGAGAATTGCAGTCCTGTGGTGGGATTTGTTTTGTATCAGTGGGACGTGGTGCTCGGGCTCCACAAGCTACTCCCATATGTCCTGGGGTACCCCACATCTGTAGTGGAACACAAAGGTGTTCAAGGCATTGGGTGGTCCTCCCTATGTGTGCTGATAAGATTTTCTTCATATAGGCCTGTTGGACGCTATCCAGGATGTCCTTGGGAGGCTGCTTTATGTTTTGAGGAGTTCCTGTGACACCCCACTCTGTTGGCTGAGAGGAAACAAATGGCTCTTATCTTGCTCATTTTTATGACCAGACACTCATAGACTTTCTAAACTAAAAGAGGCATGTAATAAACATGACAAAACACAAGGAAAATTTAAAGTTAAATTCCAGGGCCATGTCATAAGAAGACATTTTCAGAACATGCCTAGCAAGCAACTGTTCTGAAAGGAAATGCTATAAAAACCAACAAATAGATATTCTGACTCAATGCTCTGAAACAAACGTGGAGATAGCCAGCAGCCAGCTCTGGGTAAACCAATGGGCCATTGACCAAAATCAAAGGTGTGTCCAGGTCACAGAAAGAAGTAACAATATTGACTCAGGGAGGAGCTATGAATGCTTGGGCACAGGGTCACCATGCTGGTATCCGATGCCAACCTGCCTGCTTTCTCCAGTGAGAACTGCTTATATTGGGATCCCAAGCTGTAGATGCAAAACATAGCTCTAACCTCAAAGGGAGCAAGGGATACTTTCTATTGAGCTGTATAAGACTAATGATAGCCTGGGAGTACGAAGAGACCAACTCTTTACAGTCAGAGAGCTCTAATCACTCAACTCTATAGTCTTTCATGCATGCATATGCATGTACACACACACACACATAGACACACACAGATGTACACAGACACACACAAATACAGAGACACAGACACACACAGAGATCGAGAGAGAGAGAGAGAGAGAGAGAGAGAGAGAGAGAGAGAGAGAGAGAGAGAGAGAGAGAGAGAGCCTTCCCCCTGAAAACATCAGTTCATATTAAGTTACCGGATTATTAAATCAATATAATTTGCTATTCTATTTCCTCTTATTTTAAAAGAAATTAGCCATCAGAAATTGGTAAAAGAGAATAACTCTGGCCAAAGGGGATGGGATTGGGGAGGTCTACATTTCTCCTCATTGTGCCCATGGTCATTTTCTAATTTATAGGAAAAAAAACCAAACAAAAATAAAGGCAGGAACATCTGTTAACAGGGAGACAGGTTAACTGGCCCTTTCCTGAGGAAGTGGGGCTCTGGGCCCTGGTGGTCTCTACTCATTTTAATTGATTTCTAGGGTAAGGAAAATGGGATCTTAATGGTCTCACTTCTTTCCTTCTAGGTTTCATGTGGGCTAGAGACTGCTCTCATGTGGCCTCGTGAAAGAGAGACTCCAAGTAAGTAAACAACAGACTGTTCTAAAAAGAGACGAAAGAAGAAAAGTCTCAGGAATATGCACAAGGGATGAGAGGCCATCCCAAAGTACAGAGGACATGTGGGTGACACACTGGTGCAAACTATGCTGGACACAGCTCTCCTGGGGGTGTGGCAAGTGGAGTTTCCACACCTTCTGGGAGTAGACTGACTCTTCACTCGTAGGCTGCTCAGCAGGAAAGTACCTAAGTCCAATCAAGAGGCAGACAAGTCAGCAGTGCAAAACTCAACACAGAGACATGAGAAGGCAAGGCAGCTGGACTCCTGCGCAAGATCACAGCTCCTCAGCTGCTGAACCCAGAGACATGGAAATGCATAAAACGCCAGATGAAAGCTTCACAAGTTTGTTGTTAAAAATGATCAGTGACTTGAGGGAAACACAAACACGAAGATGAATTCTATCCAGACCCAGAGAAGAAAGGCAGCAACACAGAAGAAAAAAATCCAGCAACGTGGGTGAGGAAGTCAGCAACATAGAAGAAAAAAATTTAGCAAATGGATGAGAAAGGCAGTGATAATGATGGAAAAAGTCATCAATATAAAAGGAAAACTATGGAAGAAATTTGAGATTGAAGAAAGACTCAAGAATTAGAAATATCAAAAATGGAAACCACAGTGAATCCAGGGTAAAAACACAGTGGAAAGTATCACCAATAGACTACAAAAAAGGATACTAGAAATAGAAGACAAGGCGTTTTTTAAAAACATTACCAACATCAATAAGGGGAAAATGCATTCTTGCATACCTAAGAACTCTAGTGTGTGATCAAGAGCCCAAGCCTAAGAACTATGGGAGAGAAGAAGCTGAAAGAAATACTAAGCACACAGAGAACCTGTCAATGAAATCTTAGCAGAAAATTCCCCAAATCTAAAGGGAGATGTGGGCATCCAAACACAAAAAGCATTAGAACCCCAAAATAGACATTACCAGGGGGATCATTTCTTTTATTTATTTATTTTATTTTATTTTATTTTTTTAATTTACATTCCAAATCACTTCCCCTTTCCCGTTTCCTCCCTCCCCGAAAGTCCCATAAGCCCCCTTCCCTCCCTCTTTTCTCCATTCAACCCCCTCTCGTTACTCTGTCCTGGCGTTCCCCTACATCCAGTCTTTCCAGGACCAGGGGTCTCTCCTTCCATCTTTTTAGAAATCTATTGATATGCTGATTGTGTCTAGGGTATTCTGAGATTCTGGGTCAATATTCCCTTATCAGTGACTGCATACCATGTGTGTTCTTTTGTGATTGGGTTACCTCACTAAGGATGATATTTTCAAGTTCTGACCATTTGCCTAAGAATTTCGTGAATTCGTTGTTTTTAATTGCAGAGTAGTATTCCATTGTGTAGATATACCACATCTTCTGAATCCATTCCTCCGTTGAGGGACATCTGGGTTCTTTCCAGCTTCTGGCTATTATAAATAAGGCTGCTATGAATATAGTGGAGCATGTGTCCTTATTGCATGCAGGTAAAGTCTCTGGGTATATGCCCAGGAGTGGTATAGCCGGATCCTCCGGGAGTGTCATGCCCAGTTTTCTGAGGAACCGCCAGACTGCTTCCCAGAGTGGTTGTACCAGCCTGCAATTCCACCAGCAGTGGAGGAGTGTTCCTCTTTCTCCACATCCTCGCCAACAACTGCTGTCTCCTGTGTTTTTGATCTTAGCCATCCTGACTGGTGTGAGATGGAATCTCAGGGTTGTTTTGATTTGCATTTCCCTAATGACTAAGGATGATGAACATCTCTTTAGGTGCTTCTCAGCCATTAGATATTCTTCAGGTGAGAACTCTTTGTGTAGCTCTGTACCCCATTTTTTAATAGGGTTACTTGCCTCTCTGGAGTTTAACTTCTTGAGTTCTTTGTATATCTTGGATATTAGCCCTCTGTCGGATGTAAGGTTGGTAAAGATCATTTCCCAGTTAGTTGGTTGCCGCTTTGTCTTTTTGACGGTGTCTTTTGCCTTGCAAAAACTTTGTAATTTAATGAGGTCCCATTTGTCTATTCTTGATCTTCGAGCATAAGCTATTGGAGTTCTGTTCAGGAAATTCTCCCCTGTGCCCATATGTTCAAGGTTCTTCCCTAGTTTCCCTTCTATTAGTTTCAGTGTGTCTGGTTTTATGTGGAGATCTTTGATCCACTTAGAATTGAGCTTAGTGCAAGGAGATAAGGATGGGTCAATTTGCATTCTTCTGCATGTTGACCTCCAGCTGAGCCAGCACCATTTGTTGAAAAGGCTATCTTTTTTCCACTGGATGGTTTTAGCTCCTTTGTCAAAGACCAAGTGACCATAGGAGTGTGGATTCATTTCTGGGTCTTCAATTCTGTTCCATTGATCTACATGTCTGTTACTGTACCAATACCATGCAGTTTTTAACACTATTGCTCTGTAGTACAGCTTGAGGTCCGGGATACTGATTCCCCCAGAGGTTCTTTTACTCTTGAGAATACTTTTAGCTATTCTGGGTTTTCTGTTATTCCAGATGAATTTTTGAATTGCTCTTTCTAACTCTATGAAGAATTGAGTTGGGATTTTGATGGGGATTGCATTGAATCTGTGTATTACTTTTGGTAAGATGCTCATTTTTACTATATTAATCCTGCCAATCCATGAGCATGGCAGATTTTTCCATCTTCTGAGGTCTTCTTCAATTTCTTTTTTCAGAGACTTGAATTTCTTGTCATACAGATCTTTCACTTGTTTGGTTAGAGTCACGCCAAGATACTTAATATGGTTTGTGGCTATTGTGAAGGGTATTATTTCTCTTACTTCTTTCTCAGCCTGCTTATCCTTTGAGTATAGGAAGGCTTCTGACTTGCTTGAGTTGATTTTATATCCGGCCACTTTGCTGAAGTCGTTTATCAGCTGTAGGAGTTCTCTGGTGGAGTTCTTTGGGTCGCTTATGTATACTATCATATCGTCTGCAAATAGTGATAGTTTGACTTCTTCCTTTCCAATTTGTATCCCTTTGACCTCTTTTTGTTGTCTAATTGCTCTAGCTAGAACTTCAAGTACTATATTGAAAAGATATGGAGAGAGAGGGCAGCCTTGTCTAGTCCCTGATTTTAGTGGGATTGCTTCAAGTTTCTCTCCATTTAGATTGATGCTGGCTACTGGTTTGCTGTAAATTGCTTTTACTATGTTTAGACATGGGCCTTGAATTCCTGATCTTTCCAAGACCTTTAGCATGAAAGGATGCTGAATTTTGTCAAATGCTTTCTCAGCATCTAATGAGATGACCATGTGGTTTTTTTCTTTGAGATTGTTTATGTAGTGGATTACATTGATGGATTTCCTTATATTGAACCATCCCTGCATCCCTGGGATGAAGCCTACTTGATCGTGGTGAATGATCGTTTTGATGTGTTCTTGGATTCGGTTGGCAAGAATTTTATTGAGTATTTTTGCATCGATATTCATAAGAGAGATTGGCCTGAGATTCTCTTTCTTCGTCGGATCTTTGTGTGCTTTTGGTATTAGTGTAATTGTGGCTTCATAGAACGAGTTGGGTAGTGTTCCTTCTGTTTCTATTTTGTGGAACAGTTTGAAGAGTATTGGTGTTAGGTCTTCTTTGAAGGTCTGATAGAATTCTGCACTAAAACCATCTGGACCTGTGCTTTTTTTGGTTGGAAGACTTCCAATGACAACTTCTATTTCTTCAGGGGTTATAGGACGGTTTAGATGGTCTATTTGATCCTGATTTAATTTTGGTACTTGGTATCTGTCAAGGAAATTGTCCATTTCCTCAAGATTTTCTAGTTGTGTTGAATACAGGTTTTTGTAATAGGATCTGATGATTTTTTGAATTTCCTCAGTTTCTGTTGTTATCTCTCCCTTTTCGTTTCTGATTTTATTAATTTGGATACTATCTCTGTGCCCTCTGGTTAGTCTGGCTAAGGGCTTATCTATCTTGTTGATTTTCTCAAAGAACCAACTCCTCGTTTTGTTGATTCTTTGTATGGTTTTATTTGTTTCTACTTGATTGATTTCAGCCCTGAGTTTGATGATTTCCTGCCTTCTACTCCTCTTTGGTGTATTTGCTTCTTTATGTTCCAGGGCTTTCAGGTGTGCCATTAAGCTGTTAGTGTATGCTGTCTCCCGTTTCTTTTTGGCGGCACTCAGGGCTATGAATTTTCCTCTTAGCACTGCTTTCATTGTGTCCCATAAATTTGGGTATGTTGTACCTTCATTTTCATTAACTTTCAAAAAGTCTTTGATTTCTTTATTTCCACCTTGACCAAGTTATCATTGAGTAGAGCATTGTTCAGCCTCCATGTGTATGTGGGTTTTCTTTTGTTTTTGTTGCCATTGAAGACCACCCTTATTCCATAGTGATCTGATAGGAGGCATGGGATTATTTCTATCTTCTTGTATCTGTTGAGGTCTGATTTGTGACCAATTATATGGTCAATTTTGGAGAAGGTACCATGAGGAGCTGAGAAGAAGGTGTATTCTTTAGCTCTAGGATGAAATGTTCTATATATATCAGTTAGTTCCATTTGATCCAAGGCTTCAATTAGATTCACTGTGGCCCTGTTTAGTTTCTGCTTTCCTGAATGATCCATTTCAGAGAGCGGGGTGTTGAAGTCACCCACTATTATTGTGTGCGGTGCGATGTGTGCTTTGAGTTTTAGTAAAGTTTCTTTTACGAATGAGGGTGCCCTTGCATTTGGAGCATAGATATTCAGAATTGAGAGTTCTTGATGGTGGATTTTTCCCTTGATCAGTATGTAGTGTCCTTCTGTGTCTTTTTTGATGACTTTAGGTTGAAAATCAATTTTATCCGATATTAGGATGGCTACTCCACCTCGTTTCTTGGGGCCATTTGCTTGTAAAATTATTTTCCAGCCTTTTACTCTGAGGTAGTGTTTGTCTTTGACACTGAGGTGCGTTTCCTGCATGCAGCAAAATGCTGGGTCCTGTTTACGTATCCAGTCTGCTAGTCTATGTCTTTTAATTGGGGGAATTGAGACCATTGATATTAAGAGAGATTAAGGCATAGTGATTATTGCCATCTGCCATTCTTGACGCTATCTTTATGTTTGAGTGGTTATCTACTTTTGGGTTTGATTCAAGAAGGTTATTATCTCATTTTTTCCAGGGTGTTGTTTCTCTCCCTGTATTGGAGGTTTCCACCTATTATCCGTTGCAGGGCTGGATTTGTGGAAAGATATTGTGAAAATTTGGTTTTATCATGGAATATCTTGGTCTCTCCATCTATGGTGATTGAGAGTTTTGCTGGGTATAGTAGTCTAGGCTGGCATTTGTGCTGTCTTAGTGTCTGCATGAGATCTGCCCAGGATCTTCTGGCTTTCATAGTCTCTGGTGAGAAGTCTGACGTGATTCGGATAGGTCTTCCTTTGTATGTTACTTGGCCCTTTTCTCTTACTGCATTTAGTATTCTTTCTTTGTTTAGAACATTCGGTGTTTTGATTATTATGTGACGGGAGGTATTTCTGTTCTGGTCCAGTCTGTTTGGAGTTCTGTAGGCTTCTTGTACGTTCATCGGCATCTCTCTCTTTAAGTTAGGGAAGTTTTCCTCCATAATTTTGTTGAAGATGTTTACTGGCCCTTTAAGTTGCAAATCTTCACTCTCATCTATACCTATAATCCTTAGGTTTGGTCTTCTCATTGTGTCCTGGATTTCCTGGATGTTTTGGGTTACGCGTTTTTTTGCATTTTGCATTTTCTTTGACTGTTGAGTCGATGCTTTCTATGGAATCTTCAGCACCTGAGATTCTTTCTTCCATCTCTTGTATTCTATTGTTGATGTTTGCATCTATGACTCCTGATTTCTTCCCAAGGTTTTCTATCTCCAAAGTTGTCTCCCTTTGTGATTTCTTAGTTGTTTCTACTTCCTTTTTTAGTTCCTGGATGGATTTGCTGAGATCCTTCACTTGTTTGTTTGTATTTTCCTGTATTTCTTTAAGGTATTTTTGCATTACCTCTTTCAGGATTTCTTCCTGATGACCCACGTTCTCCTGCATTTCTCTGAGCGATTTTTGTGTTTCCTCCTCATGGGATTCCATCTGTTGATCCATCGTCTCCTGCATTTCTTTAAGCAGTTCTCGTGTTTCCTTTGTAAGGGCATCTAACCGTTGATTCATTTCTTTAAGCAATTTTTGTGTTGCCTCCTTATGGGCATCCATCTGTTGACCCATATTCTTCTGCATTTCTTTATGCAATTTTTGTGATTCCTTTGTGAGTGCATCTACCCGTTGATTCATCTCGTTAAGCGATTTTTGTGTTGTCTCCTTGTGCGCCTCCATCTTTTGATCCATGTTCTCCCGCATTTCTCTAAGCGATTTTTGTGTTTCCTTTGTAAGGGTTTCTAACCGTTGATTCATGGTCTCCTGTAACTCTTTATGAGATTTATTTGTGTCCTTCTTGTGATCCTCTAATAGCATCATGAGAAGTGATTTTAAATCCAGATCTTGTCTTTCGGGTGTGGTGGGGTATCCAGGACTTGCTGCTGTTGGAGAGTTGGGTTCGGATGGTCCCACATTACTTTGATTTCTGTTAGTAACATTCCTACGTTTGCCTTTTGCCATCTGGATACCTCTGGTGTTAGTTGGTCCTGCTGCCACTGGCTGTTGGTTGGACCTCCTGTGAGCCTGCAAAGCTATTTCTGCCCCCCCTGGATTACCAGGATTCCCCTGGCACCGATTTCTGGGGCCTGCCTGCTCCTGAGTGACTTTGGAGCCCTAATGTGCCTTGCCCCAAGTGATCTTATATTGGGGAGGCCTTGCACATCTAAAGGCTCAGCCTAGTGGATTCCTGGAGCAGAGGTCGCCAAAGGGAGGCTGGCAGGCTCCTGCCCTGTGCAGGGGTGTGTGATCTCTCCTGGGGGGGGAGGGGGCGTCCCTCTGCCAGGCAGAAGGTCCCACAGCAGAGCTGGCGCGCTGGTTACTGCAGATCAGCCCAGCACCTGGGAGCAGGTTACACACAAGCCGCCCGAGACCGAAGAGATATTATGCCTGTCTGTCTCTGAGCCTGGCGGTCCCAACTTCCCAGTCACTGGAGCAAAGATGGCGGAGGGCACTCTACGTGGCGCAGCTCACCCTGTAGACGCGATGGCCTGCCGATCTGGCACCCAGACGACCACAGCGCCGACCCGCCCTCGGGCACAGACGGAAGCCCCAACAGGCCGTGTCCCAAGTGATGTTATATTGGGGGTAGGGAGCCTGGGGTACCCGTCTCTCCAGCGCAGTCCGCGGGAACAGAGGTTGCGGAAGGAAAGCTGGCAGGCTCCCTCCCAGCGCGGGGTCCCTCCACCAGGCAGAAGGTCCCACAGCAGTGCTGGCGCGCTGGTTACTGCAGATCAGCCCAGCACCTGGGAGCAGGTTACACACAAGCTGCCTGAGACCGAAGCGATATTATGCCTGTCTGTCTCTGAGCCTGGCTGTCTCAACTACCTGGTCACTGGAGCAAAGATGGCGGAGGGCACTCTCCGTGGCGCCGCTCACCCTGTAGAAGTGATGGCCCGCCGATCTGGCACCCAGACGACCACAGCGCCGACCCGCCCCTCGGGCACAGACGGAAGCCCCAACAGGCCGTGTCCCAAGTGATGTTATATTGGGGGTAGGGAGCCTGGGGTACCCGTCTCTCCAGCGCAGTCCGCGGGAACAGAGGTCGCGGAAGGAAAGCTGGCAGGCTCCCTCCAGGGGGATCATTTCTATGACATATAGTCAAGATATCAACACTACAGAGAGAAGAAACCATAGCAATTGCTGTAGAGTGCTTGGTATGGTGGTCTACTTGGGAGGCAGAGGCAACTGATCTCTGTGAGTTTGAGCCAGCTTAGTTCACAAAGAGAGTTCCAGGCCACTCAGTGCTATACAGTGAGACTCCATCTCAAAACCCAAACCTATCAACCAACCAACCAACCAACCAACCAACAAACCAACCAACCAGGGGCTGAAGAGATGTTTCAGTGGTTAAGACCCCTGGGCTGCTCTTCCAGTGACCAACATGGTGACTCACAATGATCTGTGCCCTCTTCTGGCCTGTTTGGGCACTGCATGCACACAGTGCACAGACATTACATTCAGACAAAGCATCCATATACATAAAGTAAATAAATAAATAAATATTAAAATAGAACAGTACTTCTGCTTTGAAACATGCCACAAGAGGAGGCTGAGAAGGTGAACTCTTTTTTTCTTTTTTAACACAGAGTCTCACAATGGAACAAATTATGACTACAAACAGTATTTGAAGCTTGTTACCACCCAATATAATTGAGTGGTAAAAGCCACTCTCTGAAAGTGATGTACTAGATGCTCCCATTCATATCCTGTTCTTGAAATGACAACTGTTTAGAAGCACAGAGTAGATGTTGCCAAGGTCAGTGGTGCTGGGAAGGAAGGAGGTGTGGGTGGACACAAGGGATCCTTGATGCCTTGTTGTCTTGACTGGGGTGGTCAGTCCATGAGTGACCCTGCAGACAAGACAAAGATGAGTAAAACTAAATGCACACACACGGTGAGTCCAATATTGAGACATTGCTTGCTCTCTGAATATCAGTATCTTGTGTATGAGGCTTGTAGTGGTCTGAATGAAAATGGTCCTCTAGGCTCACAGGAAGCAGCATTATATGAAAGGATTAGGAAGTATGGCTTTGTTGGAATAGGTGTGGCCTTGTTGGAGGAAGTGTGTCACTGGGGGTGGAGCTTAAGGGTTTCAAATGCTTGAACCAGGCCCAGTGTCTTTCTCTTCCTGCTGCCTGTGGATAAGGATAAAGAACTCTCAGCTACTCTCCAGCACCATGTCTGCCTGCCTGCCACCATGCTTCCTGTCATGATGATAATAGACCAAACCTCTGAACTGTGGGCCAGACCCAGTGAAATACTTTTCTTTATAAGAGTTGCCTTGGTCATGGCATCTATTCACAGCAATAGAACACTGATTAAGAAAAGACTGTACTGTAGTTTTTTATATTAATGTTATGGGGAAAAACTGGATGAAAGATTCCTGGGAACTCTTTGTTACCTCCTACAACTGCATCTGAAGTAATGAAGAAGTCTTGATAAAAACTTCATCCCAGAGGCTGGAGAGATGGCTCAGTGGTTAAGAGTATTGACTGATCTTCCAGAGGTCCTGAGTTCAATTCCCAGCAACCACGTGGTGGTTTACAACCATCTGTAATGGGATCTGATGCCCTCTTCTGGTGTGCCTGAAGGCAGCTACAGTGTACTCACATATATAAACCACATAAATAAATCTTTAAAAAATCACCCCTGTAAACATGTGGGAAAGCATCTGTGGTGGACCCAAACCCATGGATACACCAGAGGAACTCAGTTGTGCTTTGAATGAAAACAGGCTTTCCAAAATCAAAATGAAATTAGAGTTGGCATTTTTTTCAGCACATACCCCCACCCCCCAGAGTGCTGTACTGGGCTGCCCATGCATAGCCTCAGTTCATAATTATGACTTTTGTCTTTCTGATATTTTCCCTCCTTAGAGATGCTGCCCCAACTTCCTCAGCCATAAAAGGGTGATAATGACTGTCTATAGAGTTGATGTGAGGCGCTAAGTGGGTTTTAACACATCATATGCATAAACCAGGTTCTGACATGTCGATAGTGCAGCACTGGGTGCCAGTTGGAGAGCGCATCCTGAGTCCCAGACCATAATCATGTCTTCTTTATTGAGGAATCCACAAATGAGGTATATGCAATGAGGTATACACAAATGTGCTGTAGGCCAAATTATTCTAGAATAGAAAAAGTATGAGGAAAGGCAGGACACAAGTATGTAGGTGTTAAACTTGGCCTCAAATAAATACAAATTAAAGGTGTGGCTGAAGCAGTGGGTGTGTTAGAATGTTTGTGCAAAGTTCTCTCTGTATTCAAGGGATATCACTCGATTTTAAGAATAAAAATGAACAGTATAACAGGTTTGTATTTTGTTGGGAAGACAGAACAAAGGGGTCTACTTGTCCTATACCCATCTTCCTCTTTTGGTAAATATTTCAGTCCTGTGGAATATTTGTGCTAGCTAGTGAACCTGAATAGATTCATTTCTATTGAATTCCCTGGCTTTTTCTTTTGCTCCCTTTCCCTGTCCCAGGATTTCACCCACGTGGTGTCAGGCATCCAGTCTCAGACTCCTCCTTGCTGTGAGGATTCCTGAGATGCTCTTGAGAGTTTTCTGTAACTTTGGCAATGTGAGGTCGGATGCTACACTAGCATTCCCTCTCTACTGCAACACACTCGAGAAACCATCAGAGAGGAAAGACTGAATTTTGCTCCTGGGTCTAGTGCATGCTCACTTGGCTCTATTGTTTCTGGCCTGTGGTGGGGCTAGGCATCCTGTCAGCAAGCATATGGTGGAAAGAACTGCTCACCTCGTGAGGGCCACAAACCAAAGAAAGTAAGCTAATTCATAAATGCATAGTTTGTGGGTCTATTCATAAGGCCAAAGCACTCACGATCCAGTGTCTTCCTCCAAGCACCATAGAGGCATGATGAAAGGCCTCTATGCATCACATGAACACTGGACCTCTGTGCATCACATGGACACTGGACCTCTGTGCATCACATGGGCTTTGCTCCTCCGTGTATCCCATGGACCTTGGTGGGATTTAAAGGCATATCATAAAAGCCTGAACTCATGACACAGACCTGTAATCTCAGCTATTCAAGAGACTGGGAAAAAGGAGTTTCATGTCCAAGACTATCCTGGACAAGTTCATGCCTTAAGCTAGAAAGGAGGGAATAGGGAGGTTTACATAGTGAGTGTGAGGATCTGGAATCAACAATCAGGACTGAAAGAAAAATCAACAGCAGAATTTAGGTGAGGTGGTACATGCCTAGCATTTGGTTGGCTAAGGCAGGAAGGTGATGATTCTGAGGTTAGCCTGAGCCACATAGAAAGACTAAACCACCAGCACCACCACCACCAAACATAACCCTCAAAACCATAACAGGGATTTTTAGAGAAGGTCCTTCAATTGAAGCATAAACGTTTTACTGGGGAATGATTGCATAAAAAGTGCTATCACCATTGACACGGAATGAAGAACTTATTGAGCTTTTACAGATGTCAGGCACAGGTGAAAGGTATTTCCAGGGACAAGTTCCTGAAGTTACCAGCAGAACCGAAGTTGGAAAATGTCTACTGGACCTAAGGAATCAGGGTGTTTTATAATGAAATGTTGGAAGAAGGAACAAAAAAAAAAAAAACAAAAAAAAACCCACAAAAACCAACAACAACAAAAAAACCCCATCTGTACTAAATGTGCTTATTCACAGTCACAATGGCTGACTGTCACTGAGAAAGACAATATGAAGGAAGTAGCCTGCTGATCAGGCCCCATAGGTCATAAACATCCCTGTATTTCAAGAACATTTTATGAATGCATTGTATGTATGTATGTATGTATGTATGTATGTATGTATGTATCTATCTATCTATCTATCTATCTATCTATCTATCTATCTATCTATCTATCTATCTATCTATTGTGAAACTGGAGAGTTGATCTAGGGTCTTGAACACGCTAGGCAAGTGCCTTCCCACTGAACTACAGCTATTCTTAGTCCCTCTTTACCTTTTACTTTGAGACAGGGTCTTACTTAGTTATTCAGGCTGAACTTGACCTGGCTGGCCTGATGTCCTTCCTTCCTTCCTTCCTTCCTTCCTTCCTTCCTTCCTTCCTTCCTTCATCCCTCCCACCGTTCCTCTCTTCTCCCTTCCTTCTTTTCTTCCTTGCTTATTTTTTTTTTAGAGAAATTGAAATTTATTTGTCTCTCACATATTACATCCTGACTACAGTTTCCCCTCCTTCCTCTCCTCCCAGTCCCTCCCCACCTCCCTTCTCCCTGAGATTCACTCCTTCTTTGGTTTGGTTCCCTTCAGAAATGGGCAGGATTCCCAGGGATATCTACCAAACATGGCATATCAAGTAGCAACAAGACTAGGCACCTCCCCTCATATTAAGACTGGATGAAGCAGCCCAGTAGGAGGAAAAGGGACCATAAAACAGGGAAAAGACTCAGAGACACCTCCCACTCCCACTGTTAGGAGTCTCACAAGAAGAGCAAACTACACAACCATAACATATAGACAGAGGACCTAGGTCAGACCCATATAGGCTACATGATTGACTCTGTGAGCTCCTATGAGCCCAGGTTAGCTGATTATAGATATAGGGAAAAACCCTTAAATAAATAAATCTACCAAATGCGTTTATGGGGAGCAACATCTAGCAGGTTGCAGCAAAGTAGAGAAACCTCTGCCATAGGTTTTATATAATATCTAATGGTATCAGTGTTTGGAAGAGTGACTCCAGAGGTCTCCTGAATTAATTCATTCCAAAGATTCTACCTTAGAGTTAAAAGGATGAAGGTCAGATACAAAAGGTCCTTGATAAATGGCTACTAAGGAATTAAAGACAACCCAAGGTGGCTTAGGCTGTGGAGCTAAAACATTCCAGCTCTTCACAATCAAGATGTTTGGATCAGTCAATCAGCCTCATAGAATCATTAACTAAAGTGTGGGCTTTATTCTGGGAACTTCAGACACAGTGACTCCTGTTGAGTGAGCATTATGTTTTGTGCATTTGGAGGCCAAATAATTTCTACCCATGGCTCATAAGGCTTCTTCCTCGGATCTGATAAGGATGATGGTTGAGGTGATAGGGAAGCAGTTTTGAGGAGAGTTTTGCTGAAGTTATTAAGAATAAGGGATTTGCATCATATTTGTGACCAGCCTTTGTGACCTAGGTCTGAGTTCTATTTCTTGGCTGCCATCTGGATCTGAGATGTGACATACAATAAACTTATTACATTCAAAGTTTAAATAATCAATACTATAGTAGTTGAAATGGAGTAAAAGTGTCAGATAAGGGTAAATAGGTGTTTTAAGTAACCAGAAAAGTTGTTTGTATGTTTTAGTATATATTTTTAAAGCAGACTATTTTCTTCTTATGACTGTATATATTTAAATTATTTTAAAAATGTACATAAGTGTTTTGCCTGCATTCATGTCTGTACAACACTTGCCTGCCTGCCTGGTGCTTGAGGAAGTCAGGAGAGAGCATCAGAGTCTCTTGACGGTAACACAGCAAAACACTCACTAATTTAAAAAGTATGGTCTAGGGTATCGCTCCACCAGTGAAGTGCTTTCTGTGGAAGCATGAAGACCTGCATGTGAAGTCTAGTGCCCATGTGAAAAGTTTGGGGAGGTACTGTGTACTGGTAACCCCAGAAATGTGGAGGTAAAGGCAGGGGGAGTCCTGGGACTCTCTGATCAGCAAGCCTAGCTGTAGGAGTTTGCCCCATAAGTCTTGGGCATTTGAATACTTGTTCTCCAATTGGTTGTTTGGGGAAGCGTAGGAGGTGGGGCAGTGCCACACCAACCCCAGTAGAATCTGTGTGACAAGTTCCATAGACTGAGGCCTTAGACTTCAAAAGAAGGAGGTCTCCTGGAACTGGTTGTGGAACTCTCGGTCGGAGAAAACATATTGAACGGTAGTTCTCATGGCAATTTTTCTTTTTTGTTCTCTTTCATTCCTTTTTTTACCTATAGGTTCCTGGTAGCTCAGACAATGATCTTAAGCAAGAATAATGGGTACAAAACCATCCCTTGAGACGGGTCACTAACATGACCTTATCTCCAGGGAAACCAACGCTTTACTTTTCAAATCATTTACAAAATTATTACGATAGATTAAAAACTTTCCCAACAATAAAATTTCATATGGCTACATGTGTGTCATTGGAGGTGGGTTTTGGTATACCGTAAAGAAAGCCTTAATTAAAAAGAATTAAAATAGTTTAAATTTATGCTTTGAAGATTTATAAAAAATCAGGTATTAGATGTTAAGCAATAATTAACCATAGGGGCTGGAAAGTTAGCTTAGCGGTTAAGAGCACTGACCATAAAGATTTATTAACCTGTTCTTGGGAATGTGCCACTAGCCTTGGATGATCACCCTACTGAATATATTCTTTTAGAATTGTTATATTTTTGATGATGACGTTACCTGTTCTGTTTGTAATTCACTGAACATGTAGTTTCAGAGTTGTAATGCTTAGATGATTTTTGTATTTTACTGTTCCAAGTGATTCTTGTTGGTATTCATTATTGTTTCACTAAAATCCCCTGCTTGAGAGCTGCAAAATACACTCAGATTCAAACTGCCTCTGTCTTTGTTTCTGTTTGTCACCGCCGAATCTTTACCCACCTGGACTTCGAGAACCCTCATCCCAGGGACCCCCATACTTGGCTGGGGAGGTCCACGGCAGGAGAGGCCTTGACTTTTCAAAAGATTCTTACATTTCAAAGTATGTCTCTCCAGCAGGTTCCTTAGTTCTAAGCAGTTTGAGGATTAACTTTGTATGCCTAGACTTTAGGTAGGATGGATTTGAAGTAGGAAAAAAAAATTCACAGATACGCCGAGAGGCAAAAAGTTCTTTATGTTGTATTATCTCTTATGTAAAACAAGAATATTAAACCACAAGCACATGCTAAAGGTGAGACCAGCAGACAGAAAGACACATAGCAGAGATCTGACATCAGTCATTATCAACACAAACTCAAAGAACACAGAACATAGTCGCACTAAGTTAGAGTGCACACGCGACAAAGACAAGGCGGACAGCTTCCACGATGCTTCACCTGCAGCATCTAAGAGGGGTCCTATGAGAGGCAGAGATGTTAACAAGTGGAACTTGCTATGCAGAGTTCACACAAAGCTATGCTGATAGCTTCCCCTGTATTAAGTGCAAATGAGCAGAGAGGGAGGTGCCACTGCAAATGGAACTTTTGAATTAATGAGTAAAAGTGAGAAAATCAGACTGTAGGTCAATAGGATGATGTGATACTCTTTAGCAAATTCTAGAAAGACCCGATATGGCTCAGAAAACGTTATAATCAAAGTGTTCAGAGCAGCTCTGTTTAAATGAATGCAGAAAGTATCCGGGTCTCCTCTCTCTAGGCTCTAGAACAGGAAGTAGCAACATATCTTGCATACAGAATTTTTTTGGAGGTGCCTTTCTCTGTTTTAGATTTACTTTATTCTATGTGTGTAAGTGTTTTGTCTGTGTTTATGTATGTGTACCATCATGTGTGCCTGGTACCCACGGTATTAGAAGAGAGCATCTGATCCCCTGGAGCTGGAGTTACAGATGGTTGTGAATGGCCACGTAGTTGCTGAAAACCAAACCTGGGTTCTCTCCAAAGGCAAAAAGTGCTATGTCTTAGTCAGGCTTCCCATTGCTGTGATGAAACACCATGACCAAAGCAACTGGTGGGTGTGGGGGAAGGCCCATTTGACTTACATATCTTAAGTAACAGTTTATTCAGGAAAGGTAGAACTCAAGTGGACTCGAACCTGGAGGTGGCATCAGATGCAGAGATAATGGAGGAGGAGTCCTCATCATGACTTGCTCAGACTGCTTACCCAGAAACACCAGCGCAAGGGTGGCACCACCCACAATTGGCTGGTAACTCCCACATCAGTCTTTAAATAAGAAAATGATGCCCTACAGTCTTGTTTGCAGCCAATCTTAGGAGGCATTTTCTCAATCGAAACCCCCTCCTCTTAGATGCTTCTAGTTTATGTTTAAAACTAACCAGCACACGCTTTCAACCACTGAGCAATCTCTTTAGCTCCAAAACACAGAATTGTTTTTAACTGGAAATATTTTTTCATACACTATATTCTGATAAGAGTTTCCCCACCCACACTCCTGCCAGATCTTCCCCATCTCCCCATATATCCAATTCCATGTCCTCTTTCTCTCTGTTTAGAAAACAAACAGAAAAAACCCACTACCACCAAACAAACAAAACAGAAAAAGCACACACACACACACACACACACACACACACACACACACACACATCCACCCACAAAATCAGAAACCATAATAGGCTAGTAAAACAAAAAAAATGTCCAAACAGAAATAGAATATTTAGTTATGGATGAGTAGGTGGGTAGAAGAGGGAAGAGGAGGATAAGGGATGGAATGCAAGGATGGACAGCTAAAACTAAGGGCCATCTGAGGGGTTGTATGGAAACTTACTACAGTAGAAGTATATGTATGGAAGAAACCTAAATGGAATCACTAAATAATGGGAGAGACAAAACCTCAATTAGACATATCTCTCCACTAAATGAAATCTCTAGTATCAGGAATAGATTATATATAATTGAATTGTCAGTCAAAGGGGTCCCATGGAAACCCCTAAGCAACCCTGGCTATTGCTAAGGCTTTTGGATGCTCTCTGGGAACTGATGGTAAGGTTCTATTGCTGAAGAAAACACCTACGTAACTCATTAAACATGGAGAAGTTGAGCCGGTGCCTAAGTTGAGCTTTCATCCCTAATGACCAGTGTTCATGGTATTGGGAAGTACTCTGCACACTACTAGAGGAGAAACTTGAACACCAACTTAGCTGCAAATTCTTTAATCTCTAATGATGTCCTGCCTGCAAGATATGCTGGTACAATAGTGGCACAAAAGTTGTGGGTGTAACCAACCACTATCTGATTGGATTTAAGGCCCACCCCATAAAATGGAATACATTCCCAGTACTGCTTGGGTGGCCAAGAACCTGGGGCTAGATAGGCCATGTACCTAGGCAAACCAAAATACTACTGTTCTGCTAAAAGAATGTAGCAATCAAATGACTTCTAATGACATTCTCTGATACCACAAGTAAGTGTCTTTCTCAGTCCTTATCAGAGAAGCTCTGTCCCTACAGATAATGGGAATAAATGCAGAGATCCACAACTGTACAATGTGTAGAGAGTAAGAAACCTTGGAACACTCATTCCTAAATGAGATTTCTCTACCAAATCCCTCGTCTCAAGAGTTCAGGGAACTCTGAATTGTAAGAGCCAGTGGAAATGGATGATACCACAGATACAAGGCCTCCTGGACACAAGACTGCTGCACATGTGAACCCACAGAGACTGTGGCATGCACAGGGCCTGCACAGGGCTAAGCCAGATAGGGTTCCAGCAGTGAGAGGAGAAGTAGATGGAAGTCTTCATCTTTAACCTCTCTTAAAAGAAAATGTCGTTTTCAGAGTCCATGTATATAAACAACACTTACAGGCACGCCAAGGCCCAACAATAGACGGCCAACACAAAACAAACTTAGCGTATTCCATGGAATTTGAGTGGAGGTCAGAGGGCCGCACAAGCACCTCCCCGTTCTCTGATGAGATGCTGATAATCCCAGTCATGTGTGTATAACCACAGCCGCTGTGTCAATGACAGCCGTTCCATGTCTAGAGGACAGCATTCCTCAGCACTCCTCCCTGACCTCTGGCTTTTACATTCTTTTCAACCCATCTTCTGTCATGTTCCATGAACCTGGGGGAGGGGGTGTCACACCGGTGTCTCTTTTAGGGCTGAACTCTCAATAGTCATTTACTCTCAGCACTCTGACTAGCTGAGTCCCTGCAGTCACCACCACACTTTGAATGGAGCTCAGACAGACTAAATCTTGCGCATAAGATTTGAGAGTACATGACCGGTTAGAAAAACAGCAGTAACTGCTTCTCTGCCAGAGCCTGAACCTCCCCAGCCATGGGATTTTATTTGTTTTGTTTTGTTTTTAACTTTTTAATTGATTCTTTGTGAGTTTCACACTACGCGCCCCAGTCCTGCTCATTTCCCCATCCCCTCATATCTGCCTTTCACCCTGGCAACCTCCTTCAAAAATAAAAAAAAAAACAAAACACCCAAAGAAAGAAAGAAAGAAAGAAACAGCAACAAAAAAACAAGGCACAGAAAACATCTCATCGTGGGAGCTGTAGTGTCACAGTGTGTCCCACAGTGTACCCCTCTGTCCACACATCTTCACTTGCAAATGTTCATTGCAATGAGTCATTGATCTGGCTCGAGATCTCTGGCTTCTGTGGAACCACCAATATTGGATCTTCACCAGGCCTCCTCCTGATTACCCTGTTGTTGCCTGTGTCACAGTTGCAGGAGATCCTGCAGCTTTGGAGCAGCAGGACTGGCCCTTTCACATGTCCCAATCATTTGCAGATAATATTGACTTTGGAGTGGGCCAACTCAGAGCCCTGGATCTGGGACTGAGTGGTAGGTGAGCCGGTCAGCCTGCTGGTTTTCTCCCTTATCCTTAACCACCAGGGTCAGCTCTCCTGCTCTCACGCCCTTGGGGTTTGCTCACTTGTCCACAAGCCTCCAGAGTCAGCTCCATTGTGCTCCAGGCCCACTCTCCCAGGTGCAGCAGCCGGTGAGGGGCTGAGGCAGCTTTCCTGCTCTCACACTCTCAGGGCTGGCTCCCCCGTGCCTTCACCATCAGGGCCAGCTCCACTGTGTTGCCCAGGTGAGGTGCAGGGCCTTCTCTGTAGTGCTACAGTCAGTGAGGGGGTAGGGCTAGCTCTCCTGACTGCCACAGTGTTGAGGGGGGATCAGAGGAGGGCATCACCCCTACACCCATGTCACCTCATGGCAAATGAGTGGAAGGCCGGCTTTCCCACTCTTTGACTTTGGACTGGCTCACCTGAGCCCCCACCACCATGGTCAGCTCTTCTGTGCTGCCCAGGTGAGGTGCAGGGCCCACTCTCCCAAATGCTGCTGCTGGTGAGAGATGGGGTCAGCTCTCCAGAGCACTGTGGCTAGTGAGGGGCAGGGCCAGTTATGCACAGGCCCTGAGCAACCATGTGGTCCATGGAAGCCGCCTGACAAGGGTCATCCCCATGTTCTTCAGTGGTAATATGAGCTATGGACTTTGACACTGAACCCAGTGACTGCATAGCCACTCGGTGGCAGCTTGGGCTGGTACCTCGCCTTGGCCCCAGGTGGCAGGGCTGGCCACTCACAATAGGCTACTTCTCTTCAGCCTAGAGTCTCTAGTTCCATCTCTCTTCGTAATGCTCAAGCTGCCCCACTTCTCTCCCATTTGACCACCACGTTGCTTTTGGTCATGTTGTTTAATCACAGCAATAGAAACCCTAACTAAGGCAATGTCTTTTTCTATATCCATGATGTATGTGTCTGTGTGTATTACATATATGCATGCATATTTAATAATTATATACTTTACGTTTTATATAAGACACACATATAATTTTATGTATGTATGTATGTAAGATAAGTGTCTTTTCTATATATGTATATATAAAATTTTATCTATTTATGTAAGACACTCTCATATAATTTTATGTATGTATGATAGTGTCTTTCTCTATATAAATGTGTATATATATAATTTTATGTACTTATATGACACACACATATATTTTTATATGTAAGATTGCCTTTCTCTATATATGTACATATATATATAATTTATGTGTATATGTAATATATAGCAGTCACAAATGATAGATAATACCCATCATTAATCTCATAAATTGATATTGGCTTAATTCATTTATTATCTTCCAGTTGTATCTATTTTTCTGTTTCATTCTTCTTTATGGCTGAAAACTATCTAGCCATGCTCCATTTCCATATCCATTCATTTGTTGTTGGACACTAAGTTTCTGTAATTTAGCTCTTGTGGAATGTGAGCCAACAAACATTGATGTTTAAGTATCTCTGTGATGTGTTGGGTTGAGTCCTATGGGCACACGCCCAGGAGTAGTATAGCTAGGTATTGTGTGACAGTGTTTCTGGGGAGACATGAACAATCGTCTGTTCTCCCTAGATAGGGAATCAGAGACAGACTACAGTACAGATACCACCCCAAAACAACTTGGTGAGCTAATGAGTTGTATTGGGCTTACTTACTTGCTTACAGGAATATGGGTGAGGAGTTACTTACAGGAGCAGAAATTACTTCAGAGACAGCTGCACCACCAAAGCCCTCCTCGGCATGGGTGAGAGATTATGCAAGCTGGGAGCCTGGAACACGTGCGTAATCAGCACATGTCAACAGGCTGGACGATGTCTTTTTCTGATGGCTCAGTTTGTCTGAGACTCTTCTAGGCAGCTGGGTCAGTCTTTTGTTTCTTCCAGGCAGTTTGGCTGGTTGCTGATTCTTTCCGGCTCCTCGGATGGTCTCTGTTTCTTCCTGTTTGCTTGGTCTGGGAGTCTTTTTGCAGCCTGAGAGTGACCCTTAGCATTCTTTATTGATTATGTGCTCTTGGGGAGTGTTAGCAGTGAAGCAGAGTTATTTGGGAAGAGGGAACGTCAACTGAGAAAATGTTCTCACTAGATTCGCCTGTGGATAAGCCTGTAGTACCTTTTCTAACAGATAGGAGAGGGCCCAGCTCACTGTGGGAGGTGCTGTTCTTGGGCTGGTGGTCCTGAGGGCTATAAGACAACAGGCTGATGAGTCATGGGAAAGCAGTGTTCCTCCACGGCCTTTGTTTTAGTACCTGCCCTGACTTCTTTGGGTGATGGACTATGTGAAAGTATAAGATGAAATAAATCCTTTCCTCCCCTAATTACTGTTGGTCATGTTGTTTGATCACAGCAATAAAAGCCCTAACTAGGACAGGAAGTGAGGTACCTAGTGAATCTGGTTAGTTTCAGGGACTTCCTGAGGCTATTTTAAATTGTTTACTTCTTGTCTTAATGAACTTCTTCAAGATGTTTCACCTCTTTGTAAACAATCTGTCTTAAAATATCCTTCCTTTTTACATTTCCTTTACATCCCAAATCTTAAGAGGTTTCTCTCCAAGATGGTGGTTTTTAAGCTCTGAGGAAACTGTTATACAATACAGAGTCATATGAACGGTTTGTTTGAGAAAACTTCAGTTTACACTCTTACCATCTACATAGAAGGGCTCCCTTTTGTCCTTACCTGTACCAGAATGTATTTGTTTTTTAATGGCTGCCATTCTAACTGGAGTGAGATGCACTTTCAAAGTAGTTTTGATCTACACTTTTCTTATGGCTGGTGAAGTTGAACATCTTTTCATGTTTATCGGTCATTTGTATTTCATATTTTTTTCACAAAAAATTTATTTAAGCAACTTTAAAGAGTAAAGCTAGAGACGCTTATGCTGTCCTATAAGTGGAACAGCCTGAAACCACGAGGCACAGAAGCAGAGAAAAGACAGGGTGTGAGATATGAGGGTGTGGGGTGTGGGGTATGAGAAGAAAACCGAAGGCCGAGAATGCAAGCCTTTACTTTAGTGCCCCCAGAGTTGAATGTGGTAGTAAAAGGAAGTTTATATAAATTATATGAAGTGCAATTTTCATAGAAGTCAAAATAAAAAGATTTTGCACAGAACAAAAGATAAGCAAAGTAGCATTTCTGTCTAAGGCCACTGAAAGTTTTGACATTAGCAACAATGAACGAGTGTAATTCTGCAGCAGGCAGAGCAGACATTTCAGTTTTAATGAGCTCAAGACTGTAGGCTCTTCCACAGGCGCTGTAATGGCATATGGAGAATGTGTAGGGTGGCCCATGCTTCTGGTTGGCACAGTACCTACTTTTTGAATGTGTGGAGTTTATACAGACATGTTAAGAGGTTGTGCAGTGTGGGGGGTGGAGGAGGCCCCCAGTGTGTCAAGTTCTAAATGGATGCTTGCTGTTGACTGAACCGGCCGTGTCTAGGAACAATGCTGTAGACCAATGGGAAAAAGGCAAAGCCTTCTCCAAGTGAGGCTCAGGGAAACAGAAAAGCCTGCCTTTCTGGTTTGAGCGCAAATGTTGACAGTAAATGCAGAAAATGTCCACCATGTTTACAGCCTGAAGACTGTTCCCCTATCAAGATTGCTCCTACTGAGAGAGCTACACTTGTCGCCTTTCTCAGCTGTGTGCCATAAACCTACCTCATTGTTCATCTGTCTATAATAACCCCACTCCCTTGTTCAGATCTATGCAGTAACCCCACCTCTCAATTCAATTGTATATCATAAACATGCTGGACGTCTAGCTGCTGTAGCTTCTCCATCAGAGAGCTCAGGCCACCCGATCCCAGCGTTTTCGCATGTCTGTATCTGTCTTGTCTCCATTCCCTTGTGGCTCTAGTCAGGTCAAACCCCCAGAGCTGTGCAAAGCTTTGACCATGCAAAACTATGGTACTTACAAAAACAGGACCAAAATGAACGCAGCAGTCAGTGTAGGCCCAGCCGCAACCGAGAAAGCTGTCCCAACACTGCAGAGCTGAGGCAGGACACTGGCTTCAGTGATGGCCGGCAAGCACTGAAGTCACACGTGTCCCAGAATGGGCAAACACCGCCCTAGAAAAAGTCTGTTGCTGAACAGGAAGCGGGTTTAAGACCAAGTTCAAGTTTTCACAGTCACTCAAGTCGTTTGGAGCCCACTGACTTGCATTTGAAGTATGTGAGTTTTCTAAGTTGTTTGGGAAAAGGAAAAATCCAGAAGAAACTGATGCCGCGGAGGTCCTATTGAGTAAGAAAGAGCAACACACAAAGCTGCAATTATGACGAAGGAAAACGAATGTTAATATTGTAGAGCTCACTAGCTGCTTGCGTGAACCAGGTCTACTCCGAGGTAGGTAATATATACTATTGTTTTCAGGTCGATTACTTACGTTGCTGTAACTTGGCTTTCTGCACAGATATGCTCTGTCCCGACTGCAGCACACAAGACTGCCACGTATGAATCTGTCAGTATCAAATGACTGTGTGTGAAAGGATGCCAAGAGTGGGTAAGCCACCCTATGTGGAGGTGTTACAGGCACACAATCAGATCTTAAAAAAACAAAAAACAAAAAACATTTATTTATATGTACAATGTTCTGCCTGCATATATACCTGTATGTCAGCAGAGGGCGCCAGATCTCATTATCTGATGATTGAGCCACCATGTGGTTGCTGGGAATTGAACTTAGAATCTCTGGAAGAGCAGTCAGTGCTCTCAACCTCGGAGCCATCTCTTCAGCCCTGGCAGCCAGATCTTTCAATCAGTGATCGAGTTTGCTTGCAGCCAGGGCTGGTTTCCAGGGAGGAAGGCCCCGGGGGAGTAGGATGTGCTCACCGGTGACCTCTGTCTTCCGGGCTGCAGCAGGAAGCAGCTTTTCCTTCATCTTTTTTTTAATTTTTTTTTAATTTACATTCCAAATCACTTCCCCTTTCCCGTTTCCTCCCTCCCCGAAAGTCCCATAAGCCCCCTTCCCTCCCTCTTTTCTCCATTCAACCCCCTCTCGTTACTCTGTCCTGGCGTTCCCCTACATCCAGTCTTTCCAGGACCAGGGGTCTCTCCTTCCATCTTCTTAGAAACCTATTGATATGCGGATTGTGTCTAGGGTATTCCGAGATTCTGGGTCAATATCCCCTTATCAGTGACTGCATACCATGTGTGTTCTTTTGTGATTGGGTTACCTCACTAAGGATGATATTTTCAAGTTCTGACCATTTGCCTAGGAATTTCGTGAATTCATTGTTTTTAATTGCAGAGTAGTATTCCATTGTGTAGATATACCACATCTTCTGAATCCATTCCTCCGTTGAGGGACATCTGGGTTCTTTCCAGCTTCTGGCTATTATAAATAAGGCTGCTATGAACATAGTGGAGCATGTGTCCTTATTGCATGCAGGTAAAGTCTCTGGGTATATGCCCAGGAGTGGTATAGCTGGATCCTCCGGGAGTGTCATGCCCAGTTTTCTGAGGAACCGCCAGACTGCTTTCCAGAGTGGTTGTACCAGCCTGCAATTCCACCAGCAGTGGAGGAGTGTTCCTCTTTCTCCACATCCTCGCCAACAACTGCTGTCTCCTGTGTTTTTGATCTTAGCCATCCTGACTGGTGTGAGATGGAATCTCAGGGTTGTTTTGATTTGCATTTCCCTAATGACTAAGGATGATGAACATCTCTTTAGGTGCTTCTCAGCCATTAGATATTCTTCAGGTGAGAACTCTTTGTGTAGCTCTGTACCCCATTTTTTAATAGGGTTACTTGCCTCTCTGGAGTTTAACTTCTTGAGTTCTTTGTATATCTTGGATATTAGCCCTCTGTCGGATGTAAGGTTGGTAAAGATCATTTCCCAGTTAGTTGGTTGCCGCTTTGTCTTTTTGACAGTGTCTTTTGCCTTGCAAAAACTTTGTAATTTAATGAGGTCCCATTTGTCTATTCTTGATCTTAGAGCATAAGCTATTGGAGTTCTGTTCAGGAAATTCTCCCCTGTGCCCATATGTTCAAGGTTCTTCCCTAGTTTCCCTTCTATTAGTTTCAGTGTGTCTGGTTTTATGTGGAGATCTTTGATCCACTTAGAATTGAGCTTAGTGCAAGGAGATAAGGATGGGTCAATTTGCCATCTTGCCATGGCTGGAATATCGAAATTCTTTCCCATTTCTGCATTCATTTCCTTAAAGAGTCGGAACGACCAGGCTTTTGTCCCAGACAAGGATCCCTTGCTTGTAATTTTGCTTCTTCAGCTTTCTCTAGACGGTCACTTTGTCTTCTGTTCATTTCCTCCTCTCCCAACTCTGCTTTGGGGAATGACATGATTCTCCTTCTAATTCTGTGATGCACTTCCAAACAAGACTAGGGGCTAGTTAGTTACAACTAGGCAGAGAGGGAGGGAGGCCTCTGGACAAAGGTCAGTGGACATTTAGCTACTTCCACTTTCGTCCAAAGTGACCAACTTCCAGGTCCATTTCTTTTTTGGTGGCTTCCAAAACACTAATTTCTTATAAAATAATAATTTCTCACTTGTTCTCTTAAATGCTTTAAAATTCTAATTAGAGTAGGCTGCCCATTTGTTACCTTTTTTTCGATTGCCTAGACCATCTAGTTTAATGTACAAAAACTAATTTAGGGCTCACAACTGTTCCCGTTTCTGAGAATCATTTCAAGTTGAATTACCACTGCTACCACGCACCAGAGTACAGAATGGAAGTTATTTTCACAAAACACTTCCTCCTTCCTTGGACTTGCTTCTTGCTTTAGTGTCATTTAAAAGATGTTTTTATGAAAACTGCAACTTTCTATGGCAGGTGGTGGGATCTGTGCTTTGGGTTAGAGTCCTGTGCCTCTATGGGAGTCGCTCCCTTAGAGTTCATATCCTAAGGGTGCCCCCCCCCCATTTGCTCTGCTTTGTATAGGGCTAATCTCGAATGTTTAAGGGAATATTGGGGGCTCAAGAGACTGGGTGATCATCTTCGAGGCTAAGCCGGTAAGGTAGAAATGATGCTTTGGTCTTTCCAGGGAGGCCATTGCACGGTCTAGGGAGTCCCCATGTGACCTTTCTACCCCGTTGAATTGGGGAAGAAAAACCCTTTAACTGGTGTTTTTGTGATGGAGCACTCACAAACTTTCTAAACTCAAAAGGCAAGGTTATAAAAAGCAGGAGAGAGGAGACAGAAAAAGGAGGCGTCAGATGTCAGAGGAGTGGCAGGGGCAAAGGCTGAATGTCTCGCAGACAGATGCTTTCATGGAGATACGCTGATGGTAATGCTCTGAAACAAAGGAATATCCAAGCGACCAGCTCAGGGGAAAGGAATAGACCATTGAGCAAACCAAGGGATGATCTGGGCTTCAGAACCGGCATCCTGACACCTCCCAGAGGAGGCAGCTCTGGCAGCTGGCAGAAAGGATCCAAGATCATCCTGGCTCTGAATCTGCAACATTCCAACTCTCTGTGTCAGCCCACCTGGTTTATTATTAGCATAGACATGGCTGGCGTCTCTTCTATGGGATTTCAGTCCCTAGAGGGAAATAGAAACTGGTAAAGGAAAATGGTTTCATAGAGTTTGGCCAAACTTGGGAGAGAAAGACTCCTGGTTTCTGTCTGCCTTCCTTATAGCAGACAAAAGTCAGAAAATGTACGTGTGTGCTAATTTAACTGTGAAGCAAGCTGTGAGAGGTGTGTGAACC
Organism: Tokudaia tokunoshimensis; assembly: GCA_036184795.1. Taxonomy (NCBI): domain Eukaryota; kingdom Metazoa; phylum Chordata; class Mammalia; order Rodentia; family Muridae; genus Tokudaia; species Tokudaia tokunoshimensis. Next base: position 77,160,605 of record BTHU01000014.1, read on the forward strand.
GCCTTCCCACGTGGCAAGGTTCTCCTCGGCTTGTCTCTGCTGTGCAGGGGCTTTTGAGTCTCCCCCTTGTCCCAGGATGGGATTCCTCATGCTCGTTGTTTTGGGGGTCCCTGTTTCAATAGTCTGAAAGCTAAAGGGAGGGGTACAGGTGTCTCTTTTTAGGGTATCTTCTTCCCTGTGAGGGCTTCAGCAGAGGTTTTGCTGTTTCTGGATTGGCTGACCTTAAAAACAGGAAAAACAGCCTTCTCTGTTTCTTTGCTGATTCCGCTTGAAGCTGTGAATTACAAATGCACCCTTCCTCCGTTCTTTGGGCTCTAACTTTATTCAGGACATCTCTGAATTCTTTTCATCCGAATTTGGAGGGCAAACATGCAAAGAGAGGAAGCCCAAGGCCTGAGTCCCGAGGCCTGAGCCCTGAGCCCTGAGCCCTGAGGCCTGAGCCCCGGGGCCTTCTGAGTTTTAGAGGCAGGGAGTCAGTAAGAAGCACTTAAGTCTCTGTGGTTGACAATGGAACAGAGGGCAGGGGTGGTGTAATTGGGGGTGTTGGGCTCTTGGTGCTATGGGCACTGAGAGAAAATGGACAACAGTTTATGTTTGTGAACCGAGGGACATGTGGCCTTGGTCTGGTGGGACCGTGGTGCCCGCGGGACTCTGAGTTAGCTCATTTCTGAGTGCCACTCTCCTTAGTCTGAGATTAGGATAAACTGATTTACAATCTAGCAGCCGTGTATTGTTTTCCCCACAGCGGGCAAAGCGGTCTCTGAGTTATATCGGAGTCTTTCCCACAGCTCCCCCCACTGTAATTGACTCCATGCTTAGCTGTATTTAAAAATATGCGCAATAAAATTCAGTGGCCAGTTACCTGAGCGAGTGGGACTCCATTTTCTTTTTTGAGTGTGTTAATTTGGGACCTTTGTTTTAATCTTGTCTCCAGGAAGTTTCTTCCCTATTATAGCACTCTGTTATTTCTTGGAATTGGACCTGCTAAGCTGAGATGGTATCTTTCGCAATCAGTACTGATTCTTATGGAAATAACCATCCCAAAGAATGGTTTGCTTTCTCAGGGTGCAGGACTCTTTTTTTTCTATCTCAGCCTCACAGTGGACACTCTCCCTCTGGTGTAGCCCAATCGACTAGGCAGAATCAGTGTGAGGAACAAAGATCTTCACTCCATAATAAGAGCAGTTTCATTTCATAATAAGAGCAGCAGACACTTAGAGTCTTAAAGGCAGTCAGATTATTTACTTTGCACGGTCCAGGTGCCATGACTGAGCACAGAGAACCATCCATAAACAAAACACACGACCCTTCTTCCCCTTTGTCTGAGCAATCAGGAGGGACAATCTTACATGTCATTGAGGTTTTACTTTTTGATCTCACACACACACACACACACACACACCAAAACCCCAAAAACCTCCACTTTGACTCAATGAAAACAAGCATGGACTCATCTCAACTTTTTACAGCTGGTTGATGTTTGTTTGTTTTTTTTTTCTTTTTAAAAAAATTTTACTTATTATACAGCATTCTGCCTGCATATATGCCTGCAGGCTAGAAGAAGGTACCAGATCTCATTATCAATGGTTATGAGCCACCATGTGGTTGCTGGGAATTGAACTCAGGACCTCCGGAAGAGCAGCCAGTGCTCCTAACTGCAGAGCCATCTCTCCAGACCTTCTGTTTGTTTTTCAACACAGGGTTTCTCTGTGTAGCCCTTGCTGCTCTGAAACTCGCTCTGTAGACCAGTCTGGCCTCTAACTCACAGAGATCTGCTCATCTCTGTCTCCCAAGTGCTGGGACTAGAGGTGTATGCCACCAATGACTGGCTCATCTGGGCGCTTTTAAAGCTTATCAGGCACACAGGCTTGTAGGTAAGCTTGGTATCAGAGTCACTTCTCTACCGTTGTGATAAGACACTGTGACAAAGGAAGAGTTTCTTTGGGGCTCGCAGTCTCAGAACAATGGAGCCCGTGACCATCATGGTGGGGCACTTGGCAGCAGGCAGGTGGGCATGACACCTGAGCGGTAGCTGAATGCTCACATTAAGACACAAGCATGAGGTAGAGTGCTAACTGGAAATGGGGTGGGCTTTCGAAACTTCGAAGCTGCACCCAGTGACTCACTTCCTCCAGCATGGCCACACCTCCTAATCCTTCCCTAACAGTTCTCCCAACTGGGGACCAAGTAAGTATTCAGCTATGGAAGCCCCTAGGGGCCATCCTCATTCAAACCAAAGCAGAGAGCAAAGCAGGGGACTGGCGTCTTCCTCTACTGCTCTTAGCACTGTCGCTTTGGAACAGGGTCTTTCAATGGAAGCTGGTGATTTTGCCAGGCTGGCTGGCCAACAAGCTCTCAGGACTTGTCTGTCTCCTCCCCATACTGCTGGTGTTTCCAGCATGCGAAGCCATGCCTGACTTTTACACGGGTGCTGGGGATTTGATCTCAAGTCCTCATGTTTGCCGAGCAAGCCTATTACCTATTGAGCCATATATCCATCCAGCTGTGATTATTCCTTTGGGTGCGAGGTCTTCTGCTCATCTCTGTAGACTGAGCCTGTACTTCCTTCCTTGTTTGACATGTTGTCTTCTGATGCAGAGGCTGATGATGATTTAGGCTCTAGTGACCTCGTGAACAGATGGACCATGAGTGAGCTCTTACCCCTGTGTGTGTGTGTGTGTGTGTGTGTGACACCCAAGGAGCCCTTGGAATCCTGAAAGCACAGAGTTGCACTGTGCTATACTATGCTTGTACAGAGTGCTTACAATACAAACTAATTTATAAATTAGGCAGAATGAGAGATTAATAATAATGACTAATGGAGCAATTATGAGAACACACTTTAATAAAAATGATGTGAATGTGGTCTTTTCATGCTCTCAAAATATCTTGTATTGTAGATCTCAGCATTTTTTTTCTTGTTGAAAAATTTTACCTTTTAACTTAAGTCACTTTTTACAGATCCACTTTGACACAATCGAATTGCTGGCACTCCTACTTTAAAAGGTTGAGACCATTGTTAAATAGAAGTCACTTGAACACAGGCCCCAGAATTCTGTGGAAGCCGATCTGATGACTATGGTAGTTATAGGCAGGTAGTACACACAGAAAGGATATACCGGCAGACTGCTAATGACGTTCCAAGTGGGGCAGAGGGAAACACACGGTTCCCCACATTATTCAGGATGGTGTCTCTTTCTCAACTATGTGCTTCTGAACTTTCCTTGCTAGTTTTTAGTTAGTTGACTTCGTAAAAGACTGCAGGAACGGACCATGGGTTAGTAAGGCTATTGGAGTCAAGGGAGTTTTCTGAGTGAACATGCCTCTCTTACCTGTGACCGTGGCCTTCAGGGACCTGGGGTTTTGAGCTGGGTTTTGGGGAGGAGGCCAGAGCAGGAGGAATCTGAAGGTCCAGAGTTGGCTGGACTTTTCTGCAGTTTCCCTTTGTCCCTGAGAATCAGGAGCTAGCTCTGTGTTACGTCACCCTGTGCTTTGGCCGACAGGGCTACTTACCTGTGGAGTGCCAGCTGGGGATGGTCTCTCAGCCGGTTGAGAGCTAAGGTACCAAGCGAGGGGCCACATGCTGTGGTAAGCACGCATTTGTAGGCAGCAGTATGGGCTGGCTGTGCCCCTGAGCCCTCACTGCAGGGTGGACCCATGAGCTGGCCACCGTCTTAAGGCCTTTCTGTTTCAGCTTCTGCTGTTTGGCTGTCTGGGATTTTGCTCTTTCTCTCTCACCTGTTTGCTTGTGAGATTGTGAGACAGCCTCCCTTGGACGCTGAACCCTGAGGTTGGACTTCTCCGCTTTCAGGCTTGGTCCTCGGGACATGTTCTTGAGGTAAACGAACAAATGAGGGATAAATCGGAATGGATGAGTTAACTCTGCTTTTCACATCAGGGAAGCCCCTACCACACAGGCTTGGGAGGTGGTCCAGGAGCCTGTCTTACCATGATTTGAGCTCTTGTCTCTTGTTTACTCTAGCTCCTTCAGCCGCTTCAGGGATGGGAAGGACGTGAGCACATCCCTAGGTTCACGGTCAGTCACTTCAACCTCAGAAGAGGAGGAAGCAAGCTCCTGTCACTCCCCGCCGAGACAGTGTCCCTCCGCTAACTCTCAGCACATCCCTCCCCCCTCCCCTCGCCAGCTCCAGGCCTCGCCAGAGAGCAACTTCTGCGACAGCAGTGGAGATCTATTTTAGCAGCAGGTATTCCAAGGTATTGTTAGAATTTCTGGAGAGCAGAAGTCTCGTGTCTCCCTGGAATTATTCACCTGCAGCTATTTTTAGAAGCACGAGACGAGGCTGTCTTCAAAGCGGCTGCTGCACAAGGCTCTGGATTCCCGTAAACCCAGCCACATGGCTGTGTGTTAGCTTTTCCAGCACTGAGGGCTTCCCTGGGCAATTCCTGCACGTGGTCTCTGGGAGCAGGTGGGACTCAGGCTTGAAGTGAAAGGGAGGGAGAGCTAGCTCATCACTGCCCTGCCAGTACAGGATGCATCAATCCCAGGGCCATGCCCCCGCTGTGGCTGGCTGACCAGCGAGCACACAGAGGCCCTCAGTCCAGACACACAGTGTGGCAGCAGGAGCCTTCCCTGTACTCTACACTTCAGTAAAAACCCCACTGGGACCAGGTCAAGCTTCTCTCTTATTAACCGCCCCTTACTCACCAGGGACAAGAAAAGGGGAGGCCTCTACCGCAGAGGACCGCCTCCCTTGGTTTGTGTTTGGAGCCTTTGAAACTGTGAGGGGACGATGGCCTGACTGGGGCTTACAGACAATTTTGAGGTGGCTGTCACATGTCCTAGGATGAGATAAGGCAAGACTCCATGCTCCTGTTTCTATGGGCAGCACGGTTACACAGGTTTGGACTTGTTATTTCAGCTGGTGAGTTTTTCCCAGTTCGTGTCAATCAGCACAGGCTGACAAGCATGGTGACCTGGCAGAGTGCTGAGTGTCACCGGTACAAGGATGCCTGGTGTTCTGTCCTTGCAAGGCACTCTTGGTTCCGCATGTGGCCTGACACCAGGCTTTGGTTGGGCTTTTTGTCTATGTGAACAGAATACGCCCCAGAAACAACGGAAGGGAGGGAGGACTTATGCACATAGGGAGTTGTGTTTCTCAGTGTGGAGGGCACAGAGAGTTGACCAGTTCGTATCATGGTGGGCCAGGAGGGTGGATGCCACCAGTGCCTTTTGGATATTTTTCTTTCCCTAGGACTATTCCACACAAGCCTGCATTGCAGAGGATGCAGCCACATACATGTACACTGAGGACTGGTCTCCCCATCGGTCGTTTTGCTCTTGAGGACTCGCTAGTCTAGGTGATGGTAAACCCAATCAGGGTGACACTGGACATTCAATCCCAGTGAAGCAGATCTTTGCACATGGAACCAAGAGCCGGGAAAGGGAGTATTAGATGCATCACTGGCAGACAGTACCTGGGGAGGTCATGAGTAATGAGTCCAGGCTCAGCTGCATGGGGAAAGGCACAGGCCAGGCTTTCCCAAGGGACATGGCGCCTGGACCATTGATTCTCCTCCACCAGTGCTCTGGTGTAACTTTTCAATCTGCTAATATCTTTTCTGACTGGATCACGTTCATCATCTCTGTGAGTTAGGGACTTACAGCTTCCCTCAGGCCACCAGCTCCCCACAAACGTCATTAAGAGCTGATCTGGGGACAGTGAGGACAATGAGGACCTTGAAGAGACAAAAAACAGCCAGCACCACCCCCCCCCTCTCGCCACCCCGGCACAACTAGCACTCCCTCCAGTGCAGCTGTCTCCTGTCCTTGGAGAAAGCAGAAAATTAAAGTTTTTGAGGTGATAAGACCCCACCCTTAAGCTATGGGAAAGAGACAACCAAGCTTTCCCAGCAGTTGAAAAGAGACCTAACAGCTTCAGTCAGCTTGTAATAACAGAAAAGAACTTACTGGTCACTGATAATGGGACGAGTTATTCCTTCCCAGGTCAAAGTGGAATGTGTGGTCCCTCCTTGCTGTCAGAGCAAATGTTATCAGTTTGAAGCCCCAGCTTGTGCATTTTCCTGTATAAACCCTAAGCCCCTTGTATTAGTCAGGGTTCTCTAGAGTCACAGAACTTATGGGTAGTCTCTATATAGTAAGGGAATTTGTTGATGGCTTACAGTCTGTAGTCCAACTCCCCAACCATGGTCAGCAGCAGCTGTGGATGGAAGTCTAAGGATCTAGCAGTTGCTCAGTCCCAAAGGCAAGCAGACAAAGGAGAGAGAGCACATCTTCCTTCTTCCAATGCCCTTATGTAGGTCTCCAGCAGAAAGTGTGGCCCAGATGGGACTTGCTTTGTCTGAGATGACCTTGAACTCAGAGATCTCCCTGTCTTAATCTTCTGGGATTCATAGCTACTATGCCTCAAGATCTCCAGGCTGAGATCCAGGTCAGAAACTTGTATCTCTCAGCCTCCAGATTTGGATCAGAGGTGAATCTTCCAATTCTGGATTGTAGTTCATTCCAGATATAGTCAAGTTGACGGCCAGGAACAGCCACTACACCCCTAGACCCGAGCACTGCATTCCTAACCTGCCACGCAGGGAGGGTTGCATCCCAGGTTTGAACTTGAATAAAAAGACTCTTGTGTGCGTACATTGGAGTGGAGTTGTGGACCCTGGTGGTCTCCTGGGGGTTCTCGAAAACTGGGGCGTAACAACCTCAGACGAAGTGGCTGAGGAGAGGACTGTGATCCGCAAATGATCCAGAAGAGCGGCTACTTTGTGGGTGCCTAGATGGGAGCGGGAAGAGGGCTCCATGATAGATTACAAGGTCTCGGTCCCTAAGCATCTACAAAACAATTCTGTGGAATTCTCAGGGGCACTCATGGCAGTTTTGAAGGGAGTTAACTTCTCCCAGTGAGGCCAACGGAGACTCAAGCTGCCTAATTCCTACAGAAATGAATCTTAGCTTTATTTTATGGACATGGAATCATAGGAACTAGTCTATGAGGGTATGTATCAAGGTACTGTATAAAATTTGGGCTTTTGGGGCTGGTGGTGTGGTGCCAGCCTGGCCACCTGAGTTTAAGCTCCAGAGCCACCGTGGAAGAGAGCATGCTATCCAGGGCAATCTGACTCCATGTTTCCAGGCACTGGTCACTCCTATTTGGCTCAGAATAAACTACTTCCTATTGTCTTTGGAATGAGGACTGTGTTTTGTGTCAGGTGTTTGGCGGTTTGGCGTGGGACTCCAAGGATGATCCACTTTCACCAGCTCATCCACCTTGGTGCGAAGTCCCAACGTGGGTCCCACGTGCTTGGCTGCTCACATTGCTTCCTCAAGAAAACATTTGGACTGGTGACAGTACAGAGCTCTAGTCTGAAGCCACCCTGCTTGGTTCAGAGCATCTGTCAGAACCTCTGATCACTTGGCCTTCCCTTGCCAAACCTCCAACACCGAACTCAGTGTTTTCATCTCCTCCCTGCTTGTTGAAGCCTTGTGTGTGTGCTCGTGACTTCTAGAAATTCTACCAGCACTTGATGGTAAAGGCACTCGCTCCTTCCGCCAGCCCAACAGTGTGAAAGGTGTCGGGTGAGACTTCCCAGTGGACATGCAATGGTCTCACAGGGAAGCCCAGGACCACATCCCTCATTCCTGAGCTGAAAGGAACCTTGCTGGCTCAGCTGAGAAGATGCATATATGTGGAGATTACCCAGGCTCCCGAGCCATCTCACGTTCTTATAAATGGGTACCCCTGGCCCCAGACTTCATGAGAACCTGAAGAATCCTGGGATGATAGTAAAGAGAACCATTCCCAAAAGCAGCACAGACTTAAAACATGGATTCCACAGGTAACAAGAAGGTTGCAATATTTTTAGGAGAGAGAGAGAGAGAGAGAGAGAGAGAGAGAGAGAGAGAGAGAGAGAGAGAGAAATGGGAAACAGGATGTGCTCAGAGAGGAACCACCAGTTAGAACCTGAGCAGTACGTTAGCGTGTGAGGATGGGTGCTGCCTGTTCAGCATCAGACACGGGACCTGATTTGAGGTAGGAAGGAAACCCTGTGGGACATTGTCCGCTTGATTTGGCAGCTACATACTCTTCAGCAGATCTAAGACTTTCTAACTTGCCAAAAAACTTTGGTTCAGGTGTTCATTTTCTTGAGACCCCAGGGCCATATTTTTGGAATAGTTGTAGTAATTCAATTTCAAAGTATTGGGGGAAATGGGAAAACGTGATATTTCTCATGTTTTTCATGCTGGACTAGAAGTTGAGAAGTTGACAAGCTGTCAGTCTCCTTTCATTAGAATTTAAAATCATGTAAGAGAGGAAATGAGGAAATTACTAGTTAGCAAGAAGTCAATGAGAGCTTTGAAAATTACATGGAGGTTAAAATAAAATGATGCTAAAGAGTAGGAAAGTAAAGACAACTTCTGAGGGACAGTTTGCTCAGTGCTGCTCTCCACTGTCCTCCTCTGACCTTGCTTCTCTCTCCTGCTCCCACTCTCCTCTCTAGTCACCCTCAAGGGCAACAAAGTCTCACCATCTTCTTTACTTTGCATATTTTTAATTTCAGAACAAAATAAAACAAACAAACAAACAAACAATGACACACAATACCCAACCCCTTTATTCTGTGGGAGGGGATCTTCCTGCCCTAAGGCACAAGGACAGGACAGAAGAGATTCCTCTGGACATGAGCCGAGAGCCAGGTGAGTCAGGACCAGTCAAGGATGCTGGGGGAGTCACAGGGACTATACAGAGGGCTTGGGCTTCCCAGGGAGTCTCTAGTCTAGTTCTTCCATCTCAGAGGCATCTCATTACCCTCAAGTGTGTGTGTGTGTGTGTGTGTGGGGGGGGGTATCATCAGAAACAGCAGCTCCTCAACTGTCACTGCATCTTCAGCAATGCCCAGGCCTCGTTTGATCATGTGGTAGATCCAGTCAGAGTGGGTTTGGGAATCCTTATGTGAGAAAGCAGAGGGGAACAAAGCAGTTTTAGAGAGCAGCAGCACCAGGTCCAACAGCGGCTTTGTCGTTTTTGTCTGCCTCTGTCTTCTGCCACAGGCTCTCCACAATGGGGTGGTCAGGACTGATCTCTAGGTGTGTTTTGGCCATTGTATAGCTCATTGCAGACTTGTCTTACAGTGCCTGGGCCTTCGTGATCCTCTCCGTGTTGGCCATCCAGCCATAGGTGCTTGTCACAGGCAGCAGGGTGAAGACACAAGCCTATTGGAAATTGTCACCTTCTCAACCTTCCTATCCAAGATCTCCTTCACGAATGAGATTCTCAAACTTCACCTTGCTCTCCTTCATTACTTCTTCTCTTCCTCATCCTCTGGTAGCTCCAGAGCTTCCTCAGTCACTGAGACTAGGCTCTTTCCATCAGATTTCTGGAGCTGCTGCATGCAATAGATGTCAATAGGTTCCACCACCTCAAAGTCCTGCCTCTGTGCACACTCCTCAAAGGCAGAGTTGACCTCTCGCTCTTTGCTCTCACCAGTGATATCGTACGTACATGGACTTCTGTGTTTCTGTCATGTGAGATACATACGATGACATGGAAGTCATCTCATCTCCAGACTGAGAGGTGTAATAGAGCTCAGACAAGAGCCAACATTCAGGGGAATCTTCATGGATTCCAAACTTTAAATTTCTTGAAGAATGCCTTATAAAATTTCTTGTAGTTCTCTTTGCCTTCAGCCAATTCAAGGCACTTCATGGTGTTTTTTGAGGATGACTTTCAGGATCTTGCTATGCTGGAGCATTGCTTGGGAGATATTCACGGGCAGGTCCTTGGAGTCAAGCACACCACGGCTAAGGTTCAGGTACTCAGGAATCAGCTCATCATGGCTGTCCATGATGAACACATGGCAGACATACAGTTTCACAACTACCTCCTCCTCCTCTTCCTTTTTCTTCTCAAAAGATGTCAAGGGAAATTCACCAAGGAATGAAAAGCAATGTCCTGAATCCCAACTGACCTTCTACAGAGAAGTGCTTGACTGCCCAGTGGTCTTCCCAATCATGGGTGAGGCTCTTATAGAATTCACCAAATTCCTGAGTGATGTAATCAAAGTTTCTGGTCCAAGTAGGCTTAGTCTTATTCAACTCTTCCTGATCAATGTATTTCTCCTTCATTTTCTTCCTTTTCTTTCTTCCTTTTTTTTTAACTTTGCCACCATCACCCTCCTCATCTGATCCCACATCTTCAATCTTAGACTTCTCCCCCTCATCCTTATCTCCTTCTTCTTCCTCACCCTATCTTCCTCTGCCCCCTCATCACTGATCTCCTTCTTTTGTTCCTTCTCCAAGTAGAGGGTGAGATACCCTATGAACTCTAGGAGTTTCTTCACCTCCTCCTTGACCCCATCTACTATAAGTATTCTGTCTGGTGTCATTCGAGGTGAGAGCCCAGAGGGAGAGATCTTTGAGGTGAAGGATCACTTTGGTACTCCAGCCTATGGGCTCACGTTGGTCTGTATGAACTGTGAAGGATGTACCAGCAGAAGACTCACAGGCATACCGCTTTGTCATTGTCACTTTCTGCTACTATACAGGCAGAGAAGAATCCAACTCCAAACCGCCAATCATGGAGATGTCTGCACCAGCCGGGAGATCCTCCATGATCAAGCAATCATGTATAAGACCTGTGCCAGATTTAGCAATGGTTTCTAAGTTATTTATGAGGTCAGCCTTGGTCATGACAATGCTTGTGTTATTATGGCTGTCCCACTAGGAGGGATCTGTAAGACTCTCAGTGAATTATGTCCAAGGCATCAGAAGTATTAGAGATCAACTCCCAAAGGAAAATTTCTTGTTTCAATAGAAAGTATCAATAATGAGGAACATGAGGGGGACAATTTCTGCCTCAAAGGTCTCCCCCTCTTCCTCTCCATGGTTTCCTTCCTCAGGCATCTTGTTAGGAAAGCCAAGTAGTAGTGCAGAGCAGGGTGTGCCTGGACCTCCTTGAACTCGCACACCAAGCCTAGGCAGTGTAGGGGTGACTCAAGAGACCAATAGAGGTTTATAACCAAGAAAAAGTTCTCTATAATCTCAACACAGAGCCCAGAGGGAGAGAAATCCCAAACTGTTTGTCCTGGACAAAATCTGAGCTATTTCCTGAGTCATGTCATTTATTCATTGGGACATACCAAAGTGTTTCAGATCTTACTATTCAGCCACCCACAGGTGAAGTGGAAATTTTTGGTTTCTTTGGAAACTCAGTTGTGTCATGTGATGTTTTTCTGGAAGCTCTCTTGTGAGAGGATGTTCTACTGAAGCCAACATGTGAGTCACATGTGATGTTTTGCTGAAGCAGACTCTTGAGAGGAGGTGTGATGTTTGGAAAGAGTATAAATGGAACCCCATAAACAGTGAGAGGTGGCTCTTGCATTGTGATGCCTGGCAATGCTTCACTGGTCTTTGCTGGACCTCACTTTGTAGAGAGAAATGCACCAAAGAACTTCTTGTGGAATTCTGGCTGATTTTGGCTGCTTCTGCTGACTTCTATTGATCTAGTGGAGCCTTGCGGTTTCTGCTGGATCGTGCCATCACTACCGATATGTGTTTGGTGTTTGCTATTGAACTGGACTGCTGGTATCCTGATAACAACGGTGGAATTGCCCCCAAAGAACTGCTTCTAAACATGTCCGCAACACCCTTTTCCTATTAACCTTCTTTCTTCTCTACTTCTAGTCGGTGGACTAGAAAGGAGGTTGAAGTATTTAAGAACCCTTAATAAAGTAGATCATGAAAAATCTAATCCTATGAACAAGTTTTCTGACTTTGTTTTCTAAGAGTGTCTGTCTTTTGGCCACTAACTCTTAAGGCAGGGAAGAAGTTTATTGGAATCTGCACAGAATCACCATCCTTTAGCTATTTGTCTTCCTTGGGTCTTCTCCACATTTAGGTTAATCTCCCACTTGGACTTAATGCAATTGTGTTGTGGTTTTACAGTTCCTTGTTAGGTTGGTTTCATAGTAACTGTTGATTTAATGAAATGCTTGTGTCATATTATCTGTTGGCATGTGGGTCTGATTTGATACCTTTGTTTTATATGTATATTTACTCTCCGGGGCTGCATTATGTTTTCCCCTTGTCTGCCTCACTATGTTCCTTGGTTGCTTCTGTGTTGTCTAAGCAGGTTGTTGTCTCAAGCCAATCCTACCTAAAGTCAGATATGCAACAGTTAATTATGACCCTGGGTTGGGACTAACAATACAAGAGAGAAGTTTTGGAATCTAAGCAGTGGGGCTGGAGAGATGACTCAACAGTTAAGTGCACTGGTTGCTCTTCCAGAGGACCCAGGTTCGATTCCTAGAACCCACATGGCAACTCACAATCACGTATAACTCCAGTTCCAGGGGATCCAACTCTCTCTTCTCTTCAATTTGGGCACCAGGTACACATATGATATTAGACAGATATGCAGGCAAAACACCCACACATAAAATAGTAAAATATGAGTTTTACTTAAGTCAACAGCAACAATAAACATCTTTAGGGTTTGACCAAATGGACAGGTGGTTATAATTTTTTTCATTCTGTTATAAATTTAGATCAATACTCTTTTTTTTCTCTTTTCAAAAATTTATGCCCAGAGAGGGCATCAGATCCCATTGCAGATTATGAGCCACCATGTATAACTACTGTGCCAACACTCCAGCCCCAACATTCCTTTTCAAAATTTACACATCTGCTTTATTGGATTACTTTGTCTATGACTAAGATTTTAACTGAAAAGTCATGTGATCTTGCCATATGAATGAGTTTCTGCAAGCCACTTTTATATTTGTTGGGTGAATTATCTACATGATACCCTCCCATGAAGGGCCAGTCTAAATCAGCTTATAGGAAAGTAAATCCTCATGCAAATTTAGTTTAAATGCTTTTTAATTCATAGGACTGAAATGTGTCTAATAAATTAGTTAACTTAAACTTATTAGTAAGAGAAAATAGAAATGTACCAAGGATAGCAAGCACATTCTTGCCTGTGTTATTATTGTTAAATATTTAACACAAAGTGTCTACATTTTCCATGTTTCAATGTAACTTCCAGGGGCTGGGGGGATGGCTCAGTCAGTGCAATTCTTGCAGCATGAGCCTGAGGACCTGAGTTCAGATCCCCAGGTTCCACAAAAACATTGGGTGTTCTAAAAAGAAACAGAGGAGGAGCAGTGGAGGGAGAGGGACGGGGCGGGAGGGAGGGAGGAGAACTGCGGTCAGGAAGTAATATATGAGAGAAGAATTAAAAAAGAAATGTTGAGTATGAACACGTGTACCTGTAATCCCAGTGCTGAGGAGGCAGAGATAGGCTGATCTTGCACACCATTGGCCGGCCAGCCTTGCTGAGTCAGGGAGTTCTGGTTCAATGAGAGAGACCCTGACTCTTAGAGCAACTGAGGACAACTGAGAAAGGCACCCAATGCTGACCTCTGGATTTCACACATATGCACACATACATATATGTACACATGCATAAAACACACACACACACACACACACACACACACACACACACACACACACAGAGACAGACAGAGAGAGAGAGAGAGAGAGAGAGAGAGAGAGAGAGAGAGAGAGAGAGAGAGAGAGAGGCACAGATGTAGCTTTCTAGGTTTTAATTTAAAAGTAAGTTATTTTATTTTGTTACCAAAATGAGTTTTCTAGATTCAGAAATTTTATAAAGAAAAGAAAGTATTTCTAGTATGCAAGTGAGGTACAAGAGATGAAAAGTATACTTTTAAGCATATTTTTTTTTTTGATAAAGATGCTAAATGAAAAGGAAATGCTTTGAGTTGGGAAGGATTTTGTGTGGATCCCAACCACCTGCTGTGCTTCAGAACGGGGAGGGTTGACTCCCAAGCTGTGTCTCACTTTCCCTATGTGCCAATTCCTTCTGAGAACACAGCCGCATGGGCTTCAGAGAGTCTGGGGACAGACATCTTCAGCCACATCAGCAGTTGAAAAACCCCCAGGAACAGAGTGTAAAACTTCCCCGGTGACATTTCTTCTGATACTCAGCCTTTATAACACAGTCCTTAAGTTTTTTATATTTAGAGCTTTGGAAAATTGTCTGAGATCTTGAGACTTTGTCCCAGCGTGCTTTCCTAAACAATAGGGATACTGATGATGTTGGTCTTAGGAAAACTCCCTACAACGATGACCATGTTACCACTTCTCACTGACAATGTTTTTATTCTGATGGTTTCTCACTCAAGTCTCCAGACTTTATTTGATCCAAGTCTTCATCTTTAAAAAGATTCCAATCTTTTTTATTGCCATAAAATAATTCTTTCGTTACTCAGTGTAGCTAGAAGAAAATCTAGTTTATAGATTGGCAGAGATTTGTTTTTTTATGTCTTCCAAAAGGAGCCCTGTTTTTGGAGAACTTCTTTTTAGACATAAAACACCTACAGTGCAAATGACATGGTTTCTTCTAAGAGAAACAGAAGAATATTAACTGGGTCCAACTGGTTGTCTACTGCTCTTGATAGTGGAACTGTTAAGATTCAATGAATTCCCCAATTCAACAGTTAATCTAGCAGTGTAGCCTGTTCTGATGCCCATCCATATTGTAAATATGTATATGAATATTGTAAATGTGTAAATATTACATGTCCTTTGATATGGTGCCTACCCACACCTCTCAACCACACTAACTCTGGTTCATAGGGTTCAAGTTCCACAGGATGCAGTTCCACTGTCAGGGCTGGAAGGCTCTGGGAATCCTAAGACACACTCAGACTCCAGCCTGCGCTGGAGTGCCTCCAACTCTCTTGACTCAAAGACTTGGGTTGACTCTTCATATTCACAATGTCCGAAAATAGTCAGTGACAACAGCATCATGGTGTTTTTTTTATCAGTTCAATTATTTATTCTTTTAATCAAAATTGGACAAATGCTAGAGCCAAAAGCTACCTCACTCATGGTGCAGGCATAGAAAATGGGGATCTTTAAGACAGGCTAGCTTTACTAAAAATAATAAAGGTGCACTTTAGGAAAGGATTCATGTTCAAAACATAAGACTTGTAGAGACAACATTATTTTTAAAAGTGAGAATGTGTAACCTAAGAGACAGTGCCTCATGAGCCCACATTTTCCTCTGAAATTAGTTTTCAGTGTAGCTCACAGTACTATTAGTTGAGGTTGTAGAAAGACTAAATAACAGTCTTATTTTGCCAATGGAAAGTAAAGAGGTCGTATTACAGAATGACTCCTGTTCGAGCTATTTTCTTTTGTGGTTGTAAAATGAGGACTAAGGTAGGGTTATGTCCACAGAATCTATAGAATTTTGATCTTCCACAAGTCTGGGTTTGTGTTTGTCCCACTGTCATTAATGTTTGTTACATGGAGAAAGGACAATTTTGTTGAGAAAAAAAAATCAAAATGATACTGTTATTATCTGATTTAGCCTGCACTATGGCTGTCTGTTTACTTACCCAAGCTAAAAACCTGATATAATACCAAACAGTAAGCAAAGGAAATTATTAGCCGCAAAGAAGAGCTAGAGTAATTCAGACATGAAAGACCAATCATTTCTAAAATTAGAACCTAGTTATTTCACATGAGGTTTTGGGTCTGAAATCGAGCTAGCCAGAAGGAAAAGCTAGAATTAAAAAAAAAAATAACGATTTACTTCAAACCCTCAAAACATCAACTAAAATATTTCATAGACTATAGTAACTATAGAAACAAGGAGCAAATGAGTCAGTCTAGCTAAAGAGTATCAAGGAACATGGAGAGATTTGGGGGGCGGTAATTAAAACTCCATTCCCTGTCTCATCTGCTATTTTTATTTATTTTTGATTATTTTAACTGTGAGTATAACATTATTAATAAAAATAATGTTTTTATTACTTCTTTGAGAATTTCATATGATGAATTTGATCATATTCATTCTCCTCCCCCTAACTCCTTCCATAGCTCCTCCTACCTCCCAACCTACCCAACCTCACATTCTCTCCCTCTCTGAGATATAATAATATTCCTACTATATGTCTATGTGAATGTCTATATGAATGTAATGATACCAAGGACCAAAAATAGTAAATGAATGAGAAATGGAAATAGAGAGACAGTTACATGTTATTTCTTAAATGCTACAACCAAACATCTGATAAAAGCAACTTAGAGAAAGAAGAATTTATTTGCTTGACAGTTGAAGGGAAGTCATGGCTGCTGGAGCTCCAGGAAGCAGAGCACCCTGAGTGCTAGTGCTCAGCTCTCTTCCTTCTTCTTCAGCCTACAGCTTGGGTGAGTGCTCCCACCTGTTAGCCCTCATAGACTCCTCTCCTAGATGACTCGGAGCAGTATTAACCATCTTATGCACAGTGGCTAATAATGTCAGTACGATCCAGGGCCTTCTTCCTTTACAGCTTTAGCAGCTATTTCTATTTCCTGAAGACTTCTTTCCAGTCTAAACATACTCATTTTTATTAGACCTTACGAATAATCATTCTTAGTTCCATGGGACATAAGACTGTTATAAACATCACTCGCCAACATCAGCAATCTATCCCAGAGTTTCCTCTACTTTGCTGTAACTTGCCTACCTGGCCTCCTCCACACCTGGTGTGTTTGGCAAGATTATGCCGAATAACGAAAACGATAAGTCTACAAATAAACCAAATGAACACTGAGCAGGGTCACGGCAAGACAGGGCAACTGCAGACACAGTGAAACAGTCAAAAGACAGGAAGACACAGAAATCAATAAAACCATTCTATAAAGGCAACTATGATGAGAAAAACAACTGACATTATTACAAGCAACGGAGAATGAAGTGGTGGGAAGATATATGCAAAATACCAAACCCAAACCTAAACAAAAGCAAATCCCCAAACTCTAAACCCAAAAAACCTACTGAGTAGGAATAGTCTACAGACTTCCTTCATACTGAAGACCAAAGACATTCTCATTCAAAGACTGAACAAACTCCTCACTAGCATCCGTGCCTTCAGAGTTTCTGAAAGAAGTTTTTTGAGATAGAAGGAAGTAGCATCAGAGAGCAATTTCATTCAGAGCACAATATGTAGTGCACCAATAAAGCTCATTATGTGGGCAATTACAAAAGCCAGGCCACACATACACACTTCTGCTCTCATAACCAATTTAAAGTTAATTTCATAACCACTCACAGAGCAATGCTTCAAGGTCTCAGATACAGATATAAGAGGCAGGGCAGTCATCACAGGAGAGAAATGCTAAGTCAGGGATGAACTGGTGAGAGAAAAGGAAACCTTCAGGGCAATGTGCATCCATAGGAGGAAATCCATAGTGCTAGCAGTGGTAGCTGTATTTTTCTCTGTCTTAAAATCTTTACAAAGGGCTAGGGGGCTGGTTCAATTGATCAAGGGCCTTCTGTACAAGCACGAGGAACTGAGCTTGGACTAATAGCATCAGTAAATGTTGGCGGATCTGTAAGACACGTGCTGGGGTTGGGGACAGAGATGGGTGGCTCTCTGGAGCTGGTCGGACAACCCAGCCTGGCCAATTTTGTGAACTCCAGGCTCAGTGACTGACCATGTCTGAAAAAATAAGATGGAGAGAAAGAGAGGAAGATGTTCAATACTGAGTTCTGCCTACTCCCATTGTTGTGTTTTATAAAAAAAGATAAAGAAGGAAGGAATATTTTTGGTGGAGGCATGGTGTGCTGTGGGGGAAGGAGGTGACTCTGCAGGCCTATACTGAGCCATCTCTTCCCCCTGAGGTACCAACCACAATGGTATAGAATAGAATAGAATGTATTCAGGGCATGGGGCTGGGGGTTGAGGGAGTAGAGACAGAGAAGGGTCGAGAGGGAGAGAGGGAGAGAGGGAGAGAGGGAGGGAGGAGAGGGAGAGGGAGAGGGAGGAGAGGGAGAGAGAGAGAGAGAGAGAGAGAGAGAGAGAGAGAGAGAGAGAGAGAGAGAGAGAGAGAGAGAAGGACCACCACATTTCTTATTGATTTAAACTATCATGAGTATGCGGAGAGAGAGGGAGGAGGGGAATGGGGAGAGAAAGGGGAAGAGGGGAATGGGCAAGAGCAAGAGAGCGAGGAGGGGGCAAGCAGCTCCTTTTATAGGGCGTACTTGGCTGTTGCCAGGTAACTGGGGCAGAGCCTAGACGAAATGCCAGCAACCCCAGTATGTGCACATATAAGTGTGCTCACCTGCTTACACACCCACATGAACACATATACACACATACAAAATTTTAAAAAGCCATGTTAAATAACTGTAACAGTGTAATTTTGGGTGTTTGAGATAAACAATACAATCATTTATTGGAATCTAGGGAATCACTTTATCATGTTTTCTGGGACAATTTCTAGTTGGGTATAGAGCAAGGAGACATAGGCTTCATGATTCTTGCTGTGGCTGAGAACAAATCCAACGTCTATTTAAAATGGATGCTTAAGTAATAGAAAATTATAGGAATTCACCACACAGCAATAAAAATAAGACAGCTGGCATGGGTATAGTAATCTCAGACAAAATCAGTCTCAAGATGAGGAATTTCACTTGAGACTGGAAAGTCATTTATAGTGATGAAGGAACAGATATATTAGGAGGGGATACTAACTGTAAACAGCTATGCACTTAACAAGAGAACCACTAAATCCTAAAAGCAAACCCCAGCAGGAAGATCAATGAGCAATTCAACAATAATATTTGAAGCTTTCTGTGCCTCACTCACAGTAATGGGCAGAACAAATAGACGGTAGGTCAAGATGACCATAGAAAGTTTATATAGGATTGATTATCAATGGACTTGAACTAAATAACATCTATGGAACACTTTGCTTAAGCTCAGGGAATACACACACATTCCTCTCAATCATACACAAAATATTCCCCAGGACAGACAATGTGCTGGTCCTAGAACAGTGGTTCTAACTGTGACCCTTTTAATACAGTTTCTTATTTTGTGGCAACCTCCAATCATAAAGTTATTTTTGTTGCTATTTAATAACTGTAAATTTGCTACTGTTATGAACAACAATATAAATATTTGCGTTTCCCAGTGGCCTTAGGTGGGAAAGGGTCATTTGATTCCAAAGGGGGTCGAGACCCACAGGCTGAGAACCATGGACCTAAATCAATTGGTGAGGAGGACTGTCTGCTGCATCACCAATGAGGTGAACCAGCACATGAGCATCGGTACCATGAACACAGAGGTCCCTCCCAGGATGTAGGAAGAGTCTATGAAGAAACTCCACTGTTTGGAGTTTCTGAATTCTGAGAAGACACAGACAATCCTTTTAAAAGGATTCCAACTGCATAAATCAGCCCTGTTCACTAACTGAATGCCAATTAAGAACTGCATACTGCATCTGAACATTCCTTTCAGGCAGCTCCTCAGCAAGGCCCGAGAGAAACTAGAAGGTTCCCAGTCTTGGGATGGTTGCTTTCTCCCATGTCCTCTGGCTTCCCCACAGGATGGCCCTTCCCATCCACCCTTAAATATATATATATATATATATTTTTTTTTTTTTTTTTAAATATATATATATGTCATCCAATCAGCACACAGAAAAGTCCCAACCCAGGAGGCTTCATTGTCAAATTCTACCAAACATTTGGAGAATAAATAATACCAAATCAGGGAAGTAGAGAGGTGAATATTTCTCAGCTCATTCTGTAAGGCTGGTACCAAAACTGGAAAGAGGTCACACAAAAATGAAGATTGTAGACTAATATCCTTCACAAACATTAAAAATGTCCTCAATAAAACGTTAACAAACCAGTCAGGAAACATAACAAGAGAATTATTTTTATAGATCATCAGGTAGGATTTATCCCAGGAATTCAAGGTTGGTTTAGTAATTAGACAAAAATGCAACAGTCTATAAGTTTACAGTACAAATTGGACTAACTATAAACAGAAGAGGATTTCCTTAACAGTGTTTTTAAAAATCCATAGCTGACCTTCACTGGGAGGTGTGAGACTGAGTATTGCTTTCCCAATACCAGGAAAGGGAAGAGCGTACTTAAAGCCATTGCATTCAGTGTGGCCCCAGAAGTTCTAATCAGCATGTCAAACGAAGAAAAACAGTTGTAAAGGCAGTGAAACAGTATGGCCACATATGCTCACATACGTGAGTCCTGAGGAATTAACAGATTTATAAGAACAGCTTCCCCAAGGCTGCATATCACAAGGTAAGTATGCAAAATTCAATTATGTGAAATTAAGAAGATGATAGCTCTCATGTTAATATCATCAAAATGCTAAACACTTAGAACGAAAATTATAAGAGAAAGAATAAGACATTGCTGAGGGGACGCATACAGGGGTCAGAAGAAATATGGAGCTGCTCAAAGTTCACGCTAGAGAACAGCATTACCAAGATGACAGTCTTCCCAAGCTGATCTGCAGATTCAGTGCACACACCACGGGATCCCGAGGCTTTTTGTGAAACACGTAAACAAATACCTGAAGTAGTCAAATAGTCTGGAACAAAGCCAGAGGATTCAATTCTCAACCTCAAAACCTTTGTGAATCTAACCTGTTAAGAAAGCAACACTCGACTGTCTGGCCAGTTGATTCTCTCCCGCGACCATGGCTTCAGCCGCAGGTCCCCAGCCACCTGCCAACCCAGCTGCCTCCTCCTCCCAGTCATCTGAGGAGGCTTCCATTACTAGCCCAGTGGCTGATTCCACTTGAGGGAGGCAGCTCCTCAGCCTGCTGGGCCAGATCAGCATCTTCCACATCCAGAAAAATGTCTTCTTCTCCTTGGTAGGGACCACATGACAAGGACACATGGACACACAAGGAAAGTTCTGGACGAAGGCCTACGCTTGTCTCTGGAATCCTCTAGATCAGTAGTTCTCAACCTTCCTAATGCCTCAAGCTTTTAATACAGTTCCTCATGGTGTGCTGACTCCAACCATAAAATTATTTTGTTGCCACTTCACTCCTATACTTTTACTACTTCTAAGAATTGTAATGTAAATAATTTTGGAGACAGAGGCTTGCCAAAGGGGTCCTGACCTACAGGTTGAGAAGCACTGCTCTAGAGAAAGTAAGCCCCAAAGGGCTGCTGAAGTCAGGAAGATGGAGGTGGAGGCTCAAGGCCAGAGGGAGCTGCTCCTCCCTCAGTGACCTGTCTGTGCAGGACTCCTTACTAGCTCCAAAGAAAAGAGAATCTTCCATGTTTTAGAGAGAGAGCGAGTGAGAAAGCAAGAGGCATGCTGGTGGCAGGGATGCTGCAGCCTGCACAGTGCCTCTCTGCTGATTTTGTGGTTGCTTGTCTCTGCCTTTTATCTGTGGTAACACCACTGATAGCCCTTAAGCCAGCTCTCATGGAGACTGGCTTTTAGTCTCCAACTCTTCTCCACTATCCTCTCTCCCCTCACACTCTCCCTTGCCCCCCCCCCCGACTCCCAGGCCTTTCTGGACTCTTATTTTTTGCACAGCCCTGGGAAGACTTGCTTGAGGAGCATTTTGTAAATGGACTTCTTGTATGTGGGTATAACTTGCTGTTTGCACCATGATTTGGGTAATACCATGCCTTCTTACATGTTCTGAGTTCATTTTTTAACCTAAAAGGAAAGCAAGCTTTACATACGGAGTAGCATCAGTCTCTAAAAGAGTTATGCAGATAAATGGTGAAACGGAACAGAATGTGAAGCTCACTCAATGGTTCAAAGTGTTGTCAAGGCTCCTCAAGAGAGAAGGAAATTCACAATGACTGGAGTGGGGACAGTTAGAGAAATGTAAATGTGCAAAAAAGATACATTTAAAGATTTAATTCACATAAAATTAATTAAAAGTTGACCATTGGCCTAAAAATCAGCACCAAATTCATAAACTTTTGGAATAAAACTCAAGAAAAGTATTTCTGATCTTGAGCTAGACAAAGATAACTTAGATAAGTCTCAGAAGTCTGATTCAAAGGGGAAAATGGATCAAATGGACTTCATTAAGTTAAAAATTCTTTCATTTGAAATGGCATCATTAAGCAAATGACACGATAAATGAAACTCTCAATTTATCAAGCAATACAACCAGGGCACAGACTGAGAGAAAATATTTGAAAATTATGAATCTTATAAGGAATTCCTATCCAGGAATGATATTAAATTTGGCACAATAAAATACAATAAATGACTTAATTAAAGGGGGAAATTACTTGAATAGACATTTTTCCATTTATCAATTATGAAAATTAAGATCCCAGTAAGATGTCACTTCATATCTGTCAGAGTGGCTGTAACAACAACTACAATAAAAAATTGTATTAGGGAGAATGTAGGGCAAAGGTAACTCTGCACATGGCTGATAGGAATGCAAATTAATATAGCCATAGCTGAAAAACATGGAAGCTCTCTGTAGCTGGTTCTCGATCTAACATCTGTTGCTTTGAGGCAGAGTTTAATTCAGTCCAGGGGGTTTCCACCTAGATGAAAAGCCCAGTGTGGTGGTTTGGATGAGAATGGCCCCCATAGGCTTATGTGTTTGAGTGTTTAGTCCCCAATTAGTGGAACTGTTTGGGATGGATCAGGTGTGGCTTGTTGGAGGAGGTGTGCCACTGGAGTATAGTCTCTGCAGTTTCAAAGCCAACACCAGGCCTGGTGTCTGACTTCCTGCTGCCTGAAGAATAGAAGGCAAAGCTCTCATGCCATGCCTGTCTTCGTCCTAACACGATGATCGTGGACTATTCCTCTAAAACTGTAATCAAGCCCCCAGTTAAGTGTTTTCTTTATAAGAGTTGCCTTCGTCATGGTATCTTTGCAGAGCAACAGAACAGTAAGACACCCAGCATGGACTTGAAGACCTGATTCTCCAGCCTCCATCTGGAGCATCAGAGATTACATACCTCTGTGCCCTATCACCTGATTTTAGGTGATGCAGGGGACTGAACCTGTAGTCTTTGGTGTGCTAGGTTGACCCTCTAACCTTAATTTCTGTCCCCTGATAGTCAGGTTTCTCTAGGGAAATAGAACTGAAAGACTGAATATACGGTAAAAGGATATTTATTGGAATGGCTTATCCAGTACAGTTGTTCTCACTCTGGAGAGACTAAGAACCCTATAGTTCCTTAGTCCATGAAGCAGTGTGCCACAACAGTCCCAGCATGGCACTGAGGGTCTGGAGGATTCCTAAAAGGCCACTGGTGTTCAGTTCACATGGTAAAGCCAAAGAATCTGAGTTCTGAAGTTAGTGAAGTATTATGGCATCAGTGGCAGAAGCAGCCACGGAGTAGATGAACTTACTGGCATGATGAGGTATGCAAACAGGCAAATGGTACCTTTCCCTTTCAGACTACCTTTTATCTGGTGTTGTGCACATATAGGGTGGGTCCTTACTTCAAAGAATATGTTAAAAAATTTCTTTATAGGAATGTCCAGTAGTTTATCTTTTACTTGTTTATAGATCCAGTTGAGTTGACAACCAAGATTAACCGTTAACAGAGGTTCTTCAAATGTTAAAAATGGAATTACTATGTGATCTAGTGACCTCATTGACTAGGTACATACCTATAGCGATGTCACTGACTGGTCATATGTCCATAGTGAGCTCTTTGGGTACATACCCATAGTGACGTAACTGACTGGTTACACACCCATAGTAATACAACTTAGTGGACACACATGCAAAGAATTTAAAAGTCAGTATGTCGTGGAGGACTCATGGGGGCCTAGTGACAGTCAGCTGAGTCAACAGGGGCTAGGCCAGATCTAAGACTGCCATAATTTTGTCTTTCCATATCTTCTTTTTTTGTCTACCTTAATTTTGTTTATTAATATTGTTCCTTTAATTTTACAAAACATATCAATATACTGAAAAGCTGCAGAAATCTGACTTAAATAATAAACTTTGAATGTGTTGAAGACATCAGAATCTCAAAGAGAAACCTGTACAGCCATGCTTTTTTGTAGTATTTTTTTTTTATAAGAGCCAAGTCACAGAATCATCTAGATCAATGGATGTAGGAATAAAGGAAATATGTATATGTACTTAAAAGAATACTCAGGCTTAATGAGACCAGAGAGTTCTATCATTTGCAACTTGGAGATCGTTATGCTAAGTGAAATTAGTGAGTCATAGCAAGATGCCATATATTCTCATGTACAATAAAAACAATTAAAATCAAAGGAAGAGAGAGTGTGTGTGGGTGTCCAAAGCTGTTACAGCAGCAGATGAGGAAGGGGAAATTCTGGCCAACTGGGACAAAGTTTCAGTTAGGCAGGAGGAGTAAATAATGGGTGTTAACATGTCCCTTAGCTTGAGTCAGTGAGTCCATATTCTGTACATGTCACATCATTTTAACCAAAAATGTAGACAATGTTGCCAACATACAAAAATGTATTGCAACAATGTTGAAAGCCATACAAAAATGATTGCAATGTGAACTGTTGACAGTATGTCTAGAGAATAACAATTCAATAAGGCATTCAAGAAAGATAATAGGCCAAGCAAGTTGTCTTAGTCACTTTTCTGTTGCTGTAACGAAACAGGATAACCCAGGCAGTTTACAAAAGAAACCATTTAATTGGACTGACGGTGTCAGAGGGTTATACTTTATGATGGAGGAGCAGAGACATGGTAGCAATAGCTGAGAGCTTACATCTTGATTCGCAAGCATGAGGCAGAGAGAGCGCACTGGGACCTTCTCTATAGGACCACACCCCTAATCCCTCTCAAACAGTTCCACCAACCTAGGAAAGTGTTCAAACATATGAACCTATGGGGGTCATTCTCATTCAAACTACTTCCAAATGAACAGGCCATGCACAGGAAATCAGTATTTTATGGTGAGCAGTAATTTTGAGAATGAGACCGAAATTCACAGATGGGAGTCTGACAGTGCCAGATACTGGCAGAAATATCAAAGAAGCCATTAGTGATGGGCATGCAAAGTGCCACGGAGAGCAGCCTGGTGGTATTAGTGCTGAGAAGGCATGGGCTAGCAGTCTCACTCGGGCCGTATGTGCCAGCTCAGAGGGCACAAGTCTCTACCCACAGTAGAGGTGTTCTTTCTGTATTATTTGAGATATGAAACCTTGTAAAATGAACTAATTGTCCATAAATCGGACATGAAGATGTTGTGTCCATTCTTTATTTTTATGGGTCTGTAAATTTTGCCACAATAAGATAAAATAGAAAGCTAATGAGAAGCTGGGCATGGTGGTATATACCTAGAGTTTAGCACTTTAGTCTCAGCAAGAGAATCTTGAATTCAAAGCCACCCTGGGTTGCATAGTGTGATAGCATCTCCAATTAAATAAAACAACTCACCTGGGCCCCGTAAGTTATAAACCTGGCCAGTAAAGCACGTGGTCTTGTTGGGGGCAGGGTAGCACAGGTTGGCAGGATCTAGACTTTGGGATCTCTGAAGAGTCAGGGAAGTCTGGTCCTGAGGCTTGATGCACCTCTTGCTATTAGGCGGCACACTATCAATGCTGACTGGCCAGAGCTGCTGGAGCATTTGTGACAAGAAGCACAAGGGCACCTGTGTCCAGGCATAGCCTCATGCACGTGTGGATACAGACTCAGTCTTGTGTCTGCCACATACCTATATCCACACATGTGCAGATGATGTCTGTGAATGCACATGAATGCACACACAAGCGCATGGGTACATGCAAGCCTCACTTAGTACCCATCTCACAGTTCTATACATGCTCACCCACACATGCACTGCTTCACCCATCATGCACACACATGTACACCTGTTCTAACAATGCCCGTGCGCACACATGCATGCACATGGAAGCATGTCTATACATGTGCAACCTCATGAAGTACCCATATCACAGTCCTATGCATGCTCATTCACACACACTGCTGCTTTCTGAACACTGGGTCAGAAATTAGCATTACCAGGGGGCCAAGGCCTGGTAAGGAAGGGAGCATCACAATTCTCTGAATTTCCACCAGATTTAGAGGTTCCCTTCACCCCACCTCATCCCCCAATCTGGGCTCACAGCCACCTTAGGAAAGGCTGCCTGGGACCTCAGAAGCCTCAGGGAGATGAAACATGTAGATATGGCACAGAACCTAAAGGGAATAAAGCAAGGCCTTTCCTCTAGATACCCTAGCAAAGAAATGGGCGGGTCTGAGCAGAGAGCAGGGCTGAGAAACCTGAAGCTGCAAGAACCGTGATTCCTCTTTGATTTGCTGGGGGTTTGTTTGAGGAAAATGACAGGAAGCTATGAGAACTCTGCGTGCTTACTGGCAAATAATCGCTTGCATTAGCGATAAATTAAACCAGCGAAAACCAGAGGGAAGGTGAAGCCAACCTCTTGAAATCAAAATGGCAGTTTCAAAACAGGGCGCTTTACCAATACCCGTGTGATGTAGTCACGGAAAATTGCATATGTGCTTTCCATGTGTGTGTATAACACGTGTCCATCATGAGACCGAGGTTGAAGGGATGCCTGAGAAAAAAGTAAATACAGGACCATCTGCAAGGCTTAAAATAGCGAGTGTTTGGTTAACTGCTGATTATTCAACAGACTGACCTTTTTAAAATGTGAAGCTAGCCAGGTGACCCCTTTCAGTAGCTTGGTGATAGGATCCTCTAACAGAAGCAGCTGCCTTGCCACCCCAACCCCCCACCCCAGCTCTTTTTAGAAGAGTATTGCCGCACAATTGAGCTGTCCGGACCCGGCTGTGGTAAAATCCCCACCCGCCAGAGCCAGCAGATGGTTTCCCACATTGTGTTATGTTTATTAACATTTAGCCCAGGCTTAATTGACAATACTGAGTGTTGGTGCTTTAAACATTCGATTTCATTATTTGCAGTGGTGATTTCAGTAAACAGTAGCTATTCCAAAGCTCTGTAGTGTGAAATTAAATTGGTTGGCTAATTAATTGGAAGAATGTACCAACTTTAGTGGGCTTAGATGCTGTGGCATTGGAAGTGGTGATCTGTAAAATTACTCACAGTGTAACACAGTTAAAACAATAGGATAAATAAACTTACCACTTCTTCACACTACAGAGCACCGAGTGTCTTGGAAGGACGCTGTGTGGTTTGAGTGTGAACTATCTTTCATAGACGCATGTATTCAAACACTTGACTGCTGCTGCTATTTGGATTATGAAACCTTTGGAAGGTAGAGCCCTGTTGGAGAACGAGGGTCCCTGGGGACAGGCCTTGATATTTTATAGCCTGGCCCTACTTCCTGTTGTCACTAATTCCAGATTGTGACTGCAATGTAACCAGCCAGCCTCCTGCTTTCTATACCATGATGGAATGTATACCCTTTAGCTTTGTCAGAAAAAAAATCCCTTCCTTTCTTCAGTTGATTCTTGTTAGGTGTTTAGGCACATCATTGAGAAAAACAGCTATTTAGAAGATTGGTATTAAGAAGTGGGACCTTACTGCGGTGAACCATGGGGTGCGCAGTCCTTTGGGACCAGTTTGTGTGAAGACCATTGCTGCAGTAAACCATGCGGTGTGAGGTCCTTTGGGACTGACTTGTGTGAGGAATGCAGAAAAGCTTGCAGCTCCCGGATAAAGAAGTCCCCAGATTCTGTAAAAGGAGCTTAACAGGCATTTTTGGTGGGAGCGTGGAAAAGAGGAGAGCAGAGACGCAGCTCAGGTGGTTTCAGAGAGGAACAAGGACTGTATGGTATATGTTAGAGGGCATTTGGGTTATGTTACAGCAAAGGATCTGGTGACAGTCTGCTCATGTCGAGAGCTTGAATGGGGCTGAATTTAAAACTAAAGGGCTGGTGCGATGGCTCAGCAGGTGAGGGTACTTGCTGCCAAGATGGAGGACCTGAGTTTGATTCCAGAACTAACTTGGTAGAAGGAGAGAGCTGACCTTCACAAGCTCTTCTCTGACCCTTCACATTCAGTGTGTGTGCGTGCGTGCGTGCGTGCGTGCGTGCGTGTGTGTGTGTGTGTGTGTGTGTGTGTGTGTGTGTGTGTGTACACAGTTTGCTTCTCTGTTGCTACAAAAGGAGCTTGAGGGGGGGATGATATATTTCATTTAACACGTCCACGTTACAGTCTGCCTTTTGGTTCAAGGTCTGATCATTTGCTACTCTTACAGACTTATTTTTTTCCTGGACTCAGAAGCTGAAGCTTTTAGTGAGGACCATGTCTGTCTCCTGGCAGTCTGTCCCTGGCACTTTTCTTTGACTTCCTTCATTCTTTTGGCCGAAGTTTAGCATGTTCTGCTGTCCCTCCTTGCTTGTCATAGTGTGTTGTTTCTTCAGAGCTGTCTGTTGGCACTTTGTGTTGCAGGACATGTGGACTAACAAGATGCTGAACATTGGGTGTTCTGGGCTTCTTAACTCTTTTGTTGAAGGGCTTTCTTACAGAGTAAGGGGGAGGGGAATCATCTTCTTTAGAGAGATTGGAAATCTTTAAACATCTGTTAGCTCTTTTAGGCCCCCAACTGCCAAGGCACAATACTATCTGTCAGGAATATCTTTCTCTTTTTTTATTTTTTTAAAAAAATAATAACCAAGTTGAGAATACTCAAATTGGCCTCCACAGGGCATTCACACACAAATTCATGCATCCTCTCCTGTTCTCCTTGACCTTATAACAAGAATGCCCCTCCCTCAAAAGCAGGGGCACTCTGCTAGGGGTCAAGACAACTTATCCCATGGGAAAACCTTGTTCGTGGTTCTCACCATCTATTGGGACCACAAAACCCTTCTACTCTTCACCCAGAGCATCATCAGCTACTCCTGCAGCTAAGGCTTTTCATAGAAAGGATGCAGTCTTTGTCCAACGTCCACTTCAACGAGTTTCTGAAAGCTTGTGACTGGGAAGGAGATCTTCAACTTCATCTCAACACAGCCAACATCCTAGGAGGTGCCATAAAAAGAACGACAATCTGTTCTTTAGAGAAGCCGGGCAGGAGCTCAAGGCAGGAATATGGAGGCAGAAACTCAAGCAGGGAACGCAGAGAACTTTGCTTGGCTCCAGGCTCCCACTCAGCTTGCTTTTTTCTATTGGAAATATGAGATTTTGCTTGATTTTATTTTTTAATTGGATATTTTATTTATTTGCAAGTCAAATGTTATCCCCTTTCCCGGTTTCCCCTCTGCAACCCCCCTATCCCATCCCCCTTACCCTGTTTCTATGAGGGTATTCCCCCACCCACCTACCCACTTCCACCGCCCTAGCATTCCTCTACACTGGGGCATCAAGTCTTCACAGCATCAAGGGCTTCCCCTTCCATTGATGCCAGATAAGGCCCCTTCATCTCCTTCAGTCCTTCACGTAACTCCTCCATTGGGGTCCCTGTGCTCAGTCTGGTGGTTGGCTGCGAGCATCCACCTCTGTATTGGTCAGGATCTGGCAGAGCCTCTCAGGAGACAGCTGTATGAGGCTCCTGCCTTGGCATCAGCAATAGTGTCTGAGTTTGGTGTCTGCATGTAGGATGGATCCCCAGGTGGGGCAGTCTCTGGGTGGCCTTTCCTTCAGTCTCTGTTCCTCTTTTTGTCCCTGTATTTCCTTTAGACAGGAGCAATTCTCGGTTAAAATTTTGGAGATGGGTGGGTGGTCCCATCTCTCAACTGGGGGCAATGACTAACCTCTGGATATGGTCTTGACAGGTTCTCCCTCCCCTTTTTTGGGGTATTTCAGCTAGTGCCATCCCGGTGGAGTCCTGGCATCTGGGACTTTCAGGTTGCTACTTCCAGTTCCCCATCACCCATTGCTACACACCTCTGTTCAATTTCCTGACCCTCTGTTCATCTCCTCCATCTCCTCTCATACCTGATTCTTCCTTTTCCCCTCCCCCTCTTCTCTTCCTCCCAAGTCCCTCCCACCCTTTACTTCCCTTGATTTTTTTGTTCCCCCTTCTAAGTAGGACTGAAGCATCCATTCTTTGGTCTTCCTTCCTCTTGAGCTTCATGTGGTCTGTGAGTTGTATTGTGGGTATTCCACGCTCTTTGCCTAATGTCCACTTATCAGTGAGAACATACCATGTGTGTTCTTTTGTGACTGAGCTACCTCACTCAGATTTTTCTTTTTCTTTTTTTTTTTGAAAGATGATTTTATTAAAGTCATTGCGCTTGGTCATTTTATTGCTATAGCACAAGGCTATTCAATTGTAACACTTCTCAATTCTGATTGTAAAGATTGTCTCATTTTGCTCATACATTTCAGGTTTAAGTGCAAGCATAAAACATTCATCAAAAAATCTACAGAGAACCTCGAATGTATTTCTTGTCTGTGATCACAGTTAGGAGAGTAAGGAGTCCTCTGTTAAGACCAATGTGTTCTCCCTGTGCATCTTCTGATTTCCTGTGAAGTCCTGTACAGTTATATAGAGGATGCCTTTATAGTAAGGAACAAGCTTAGTGGTCACAAACACACCAAAATAGCATTGAAATCCCATTAAAACTTAGTAGTACTGTGTTTCAAAGACCAGCAAATCTGAACTATACATTCACTAGTAATTTGGCAATGACAGATTTAATGTTGTCTTTTATACTAATATTGGGAGAAGAGGAATTTACCTCTAAGTAAAGTTGTTATTATTATTAATCATTTTCTGACTTTAACTTTAGAAATAGTAAAAGTTCCCATATCAAGGGCAAATACTGGCAAATTACTATTTTAAAGGAATTGTTTTTCTCTTTAAATAAGTTTAAGCATGTTTGGTTTTTTTTCTGAACTATTTCATAAAGGGCAGAAAATAGACTCATGGAAATCAGACAGCATGACTTCTCTGTTCTGACCAAGGAGGCAGAAGCGTGCAGGGATGACTCGTTGCTATTCCGATTGTGTGGACTGGGGAAAATATCCGTCACCGCCAAAGGAACATTGTTTCCTTCCTTGTGGATATAGGGTCCCTGCCCAGCACAGGCTGGCCTCAAACTCATCATTTCCCTCTCTCAATCTCCAAGTTACAGGCATGTCGTCACTACATGGCTCAAATAAACCTTTCAATAGCGTACAAGCACTGAAATGTATGTGTTACTGGGGCCAAGACCACCAATCAGTGGTCATAGTGATACATAGTGGGTCGGAAAGGAACCAAACTGCAAATTAAAATTTAGTATACAATAAGGGGTTGTGCTTCAATTTTTCTTATTTGTGTTTAGAACACATAAATTCATTTTTCTGTTATCTGCTTTTCTAATTTCTTAAATTTTTTTTTTCATAAAATAAGCCATTTATTGCAGGCTAGGCAAGTCTCAGACGGTAGGGCTTCTGCTGGCCTTTCAGTTTCTTCAGCCTTCTGATGGCAGACTTCACTGTCACTGCTGAGGTGGTGCTGTAGGTCCAGGCCCCGCCCACCACTGTTTTCATGCAGGAACCACAGTGCCAGATGCCAACGGCTCGGCTCTTCGTCTTGGTCTTGCCACAGAAGGAGCAAGTGTACTTGGCATGCTGGCTAATTTCAATTTTCTTTACCATTTTCCGTAGGGAGGCACCATAGCAGGTCTTGTATTCCCCAACCATCTCGACCTTCTTGGTGCGTTTAGCCGTGTCTCTGGCACCGAAGCCAAAGCCCAAAGAGAAATTTCTTACATTTTAACTTGTATCTATGAGCTACATATTTGTCCAGCAAGCATAGTCACTCGCCTACTGTTGAATGTGTATGTTACTTTTTTATTTAAATAACCTTCATTGGGAAAAGAGCACAGTTTGAACTGTTAGAGCTTTCCTTCCCAGCAGTGTGGCTAGAGACTAACCTCCCAATGGGAATGTAGGAGATAATTTTTAGAATATGGGGAAAGTAGGAGATGATTTTTAGGGTGAGTCCACTGTCGTCTGATGACTGCCATTACATTAACAAGAAGCAAATACTTCATTTGACTAATCACTTAAAAATAAAATGGAACAATTTTGTTCATAGATAACCTCTCATTAGATGAGCTCAGACTTGAAATGGTTAAAAAGGCTAGGCACACGGGGGCATGCCTGACATCCTAGCTTGGGAGGCAGAGGCAGGAAAACCGGAAGTTTAAAACCATATTTGTTATTGTGAATTGTAGATGTATTGAACAAGGATCATGGGAAAGAGCTGGAAAAGCTACTCGACGAATTAGAGGAAGAAAGGGCCGCGGGAAGTAACCCAGAGATGGAGACTGTGAGGCTGAAGAAAGCTGCTCTGTGTCCTGAGGTGGTGTGGACCCAGTGCTCCTTACGCTTATGAGCGTAACTCACTTGTTAAAGACAACAGATGTGGTGTTGTGATGAAGAAATAAGAGAACGCCAACTGTGATAGCTATGAAAAAGTTGGGGGTGACAAGTTTATACATACATCTATATATTTATGTATTTATTTTTTTGCCAATATGAAAAAAAAGAAGAGGCCTTATTTCTTATCATGCTGGGATTGCAAACATTTCTATTGTTTGCTTAAAAATACTACTGAATCTGTATAAAAAGGAAACTTGTATTATTTTTAAAGAGTTCTATACTATAAATATCGTAATATCTTTACAAATGAGCTGTAAGATAAACTATTTGAGAAGGATGGGTTAGCTTTATAGTAGAATCACTGCTTTCCTCTAATGCATGGGGCATGAACTTGTATACATACACTACACTACACACACACACACACACACAGACACACACCCCACATACACTACACCACACACACATATACACACATACACTACACACACACACAGACATACACACATACCACACATACACTATACCACACACACACACACACACATACATACACACATACCACACATACACTATACCATACACACACACACACACACACATATACTATACCACATGCACACACATACACACACATACACTACAGCACACACACACACATACACACAC
>BTHU01000014.1:77200790-77285790 GCA_036184795.1 Tokudaia tokunoshimensis
CACTCTGGCATCGCCCTGATGATCTCTTCATGGCCTTCCTGTGCCTCCTAGAACCTGTAGGAGGTCAGGGAGGAGATAACAATGCTTCACCCAGAGTGTTTCACTCCAGGGAGAGTACGGAGCCTCCCCAGAGGCCTCCTTTGATGTTGGCAGATTTCTTAGCAAATTGGGTAGCAGGATGAGTGTCTGAACTGTATGTCTACAGCTTCTCAAAGGAGGCATTTCTAGGAGCTGAGGAGTGCGTGCTTACTTTGTAAAAACTGACTTGGGAGAGACTCATAATTTTGTGGGTGACCCTGAGCATAGTGACAAGTATCAAATGGATTTCTCAGTGGTGCCATCCAGGCTGAAGTCTGGAATGAAACGGCTTCTGAGAGAACACTGAGGCTTGGTGTGTTTTCTCCCAGGTCCTGCAGTAAGGCAGATCCAGGGAGACCCCTCTTTCCCAACCCACTTTCTCTCAGGGATAGTGAGACTGAGTATTGTGGAGCGGGAGCAGCTGAACCAATGGCTACTGGAGCACTCTGCACAATCCTTCCTGGGGAAATCCATGTGTTCTCACATGTCTAGATGATGGGGCTTCTAATTAGTCTGAGAAAACAAATCGCTCTTTGGTCAGGAGGCAGTTTTGAGTGGCAGCTGCTTATCAACGTTGTAGTCCTGGACACTGTCCTGGCAAACCCCTGCTGAGTGCCTCTGAGGCCTCCTGTCCCTCATCTGCACCTGCTGCCTCTGACCTCTTTAGATCCTGGATGCTTTTGTTCAGTCCCTTCATTTGATTGTTTGTGTTTTCCTGTAATTCTTTAAGGGATTTTTGTGTTTCCTCTTTATGGGCTTTTACCTGTTGATTGATGTTCTCCTGTATTTCTTTAAGGGAGTTAGTTATTTCAGTCCTTCTTGAAGCCCTCTATCAGCATCATGAGATAAGATTTTAAATTCAACTCTTGCTTTTCCGGTGTGTTGGGGTATCTGGTACTTGCTGTAGTGGGAGAACTGGGTTCTGATGTTGCCAAGTAGCCTTGGTTTCTGTTGGTATGGTTCTTGTGCTTGCCTTTTGCTATCTGGTTATCTCTGGTGCTAGTTGGTATTGCTGTCTCTGGCTGGAGCTTGTCCCTCTTGGGGGCTTGTAAGCCTGTGTCTGTACTCCTGGGAGACCAACTCTCTTCTGGCAGAGTCTATGCACAGAAGGTTGTGGAGCTTCCTGGCTTCCTGGTGCAAATGGCAGTGGGAAGACTTCTGTCCCAGTTGCTCCACTGATCATATGCCTTGTGCACTCTTAGCTGTTCTCCTCCAGAGAGAAGGTGGAGATCTCACCAACATGCTCAGAAGTGAAGTGAAGTGCTGCTGGAGAGATCACTCACTCCTGGCAGGCTGTGCACAGAAGGTTGTGGAGCTGCCCAGCAATCTAGTGCAAATGATGGCGGAAGCCTACATTTTCTTTATCCACTCTTCATTGATAGACTTCTGGACTGTGTTCAATTTCTTGCTATTATGAATAGAGCTGCAATGACCATTGTTGAGAAAGTATCCTTGTGGTAGGATGTAGAGTCCTTTTGGGTATATGCCCAAGAGTGGATCTTGAGGTGGATTCCCAGCCACACTGATTTCTATAGTGGTTTGTATCAGTTTGCACTCCCACCTCATATGGCTGAGTGTCTACATCCTGGCCAGCATGGGCTCTCATTTGTTTTATTTATCTTGGAAGTCATGAATTTGTAGGAGAGTGGAGAGATGCATATGGAAGTGTGTAGTGGGAGTTTTGGTTTCTTTAAAAACCCAGTTATGCTATGTGAATATGTTTTTGTTTTGATGTTACGTGTAGGATAAGAGACTGCTTCACAGCAGGTGATTATGATTTGCCTCATGCCCTAGCAGGGACATGATTTTTGCCATCTGAAGATATTGTAATTCTGAGGACTCTGGAGAGGGTATAAATGGGAGAGCCTTGAGAGGGCTGGTGGGGGCCACTGCTCCTCCTGCTGCTATTCCTGCTGCTGGTCTCTGCTTTTGCTGCTGCTGGCCCCTGCTGTTGTATTTGCTGGATTTCTGGATATTCTGATGACCAAAATTGAACTTGCCACAGGAACCTGACACCCCAATCAGCAGGAAGTAGCCTAAAGAGGTCTATGCCCCATATCCTATCCCCTATAACTTTCTTTCTCTCCTACCTAGTGTAGGGGGTTGGAAATGTGGAATAAGGATTGGAAGGGAGGTAGATAGAAGAACCCAATAAAGTGGCTAAACAAATACATCAACAGGAGGGTTTAGAGGGAGGAAACGGAAGGGAGAGATGTTATAATCATAAGCTCAAATAAACAAACAACAAACAAAAAACAAACACTCCACAGAACAAAACATAATGGGACTATGAGAAGGCCTGAATCGGAAAGGAAACCCCCAACCCATGAAGGAGAATAAATGGAAGGAGTGATCCAGAAACTTCTGGGATTTTTTTGGAAAGTCAGTTATGTCAAATGATGTTTTACTAGGGCATACAGGTGAAAGGATGTTTAGAAAGAATTTTAGTATGACCCCACAGACAGTGGGAGCTAGAGCATTGTTTTGCTTTACTCCACATTACTGTTCTTTGCTGATGACATGCATATATTGGTTTGTCTTACATTGTATCACTGAGCTTGCTTGTGGTGACTTCATAGAGAAAAACTCACCAAAGAACTTCTTATGAGGTTCCTGTGGCTTCTTGCCATTTCCTCAGACTCAGGCTGATTGGCGAGCTTCGTGGTTTCTTCTGGATTGAACTGCCCTTGCTGATTTGTGTGTGGTGTCCACTAAGTGGACTGGACTGTAGCTGCTGATTCATGCTTAGTGTTTTCTATTGGACTGAACTGCTAATATCCTGACAATGAAGATTAGACTCACCCCCCAAAGAACTATTTCTAAACAGGTATACTTCCCCTGTGTCCTAATAACTTTTCTTTTCTACTAGGTTGAACCCTTATCAAAGCAGGCTGTGAAAAATATTTGCCTACAAAGGAAGAATGAGAAGAATGTGTGATAAGTAGACTGCAAGAGACAGACAATGGGGTAAACTAAGTCCATAAATATAAGTAATTGTACAAGTGCAAATTACTGAAGTCTTCTAAACAAATAAAATTTAATAATGAACAGAAAGAAAAAAGACCTACAAAACTCACAAGAAAAAAACTATTGTAATATATTTTCTTTTTTTTTATTTATTTTATTTTTTTTAATTTACATTCCAAATCATTTCCCCTTTCCCGTTTCCTCCCTCCCCGAAAGTCCCATAAGCCCCCTTCCCTCCCTCTTTTCTCCATTCAACCCCCTCTCGTTTCTCTGTCCTGGCGTTCCCCTACATCCAGTCTTTCCAGGACCAGGGGTCTCTCCTTCCATCTTCTTAGAAATCTATTGATATGCAGATTGTGTCTAGGGTATTCCGAGATTCTGGGTTAATATCCCCTTATCAGTGACTGCATACCATGTGTGTTCTTTTGTGATTGGGTTACCTCACTAAGGATGATATTTTCAAGATCTGACCATTTGCCTAGGAATTTCGTGAATTCATTGTTTTTAATTGCAGAGTAGTATTCCATTGTGTAGATATACCACATCTTCTGAATCCATTCCTCCGTTGAGGGACATCTGGGTTCTTTCCAGCTTCTGGCTATAATAAATAAGGCTGCTATGAACATAGTGGAGCATGTGTCCTTATTGCATGCAGGTAAAGCCTCTGGGTATATGCCCAGGAGTGGTATAGCAGGATCCTCCAGGAGTGTCATGCCCAGTTTTCAGAGGAACCGCCAGACTGCTTTCCAGAGTGGTTGTACCAGTTTGCAATTCCACCAGCAGTGGAGGAGTGTTCCTCTTTCTCCACATCCTCGCCAACAACTGCTGTCTCCTGTGTTTTTGATCTTAGCCATCCTGACTGGTGTGAGATGGAATCTCAGGGTTGTTTTGATTTGCATTTCCCTAATGACTAAGGATGATGAACATCTCTTTAGGTGCTTCTCAGCCATTAGATATTCTTCAGGTGAGAACTCTTTGTGTAGCTCTGTACCCCATTTTTTAATAGGGTTACTTGCCTCTCTGGAGTTTAACTTCTTGAGTTCTTTGTATATCTTGGATATTAGCCCTCTGTCGGATGTAAGGTTGGTAAAGATCATTTCCCAGTTAGTTGGTTGCCGCTTTGTCTTTTTGACAGTGTCTTTTGCCTTGCAAAAACTTTGTAATTTAATGAGGTCCCGTTTGTCTATTCTTGATCTTAGAGCATAAGCTATTGGAGTTCTGTTCAGGAAATTCTCCCCTGTGCCCATATGTTCAAGGTTCTTCCCTAGTTTCCCTTCTATTAGTTTCAGTGTGTCTGGTTTTATGTGGAGATCTTTGATCCACTTAGAATTGAGCTTAGTGCAAGGAGATAAGAATGAGTCAATTTGCATTCTTCTGCATGTTGACCTCCAGCTGAGCCAGCACCATTTGTTGAAAAGGCTATCTTTTTTCCACTGGATGGTTTTAGCTCCTTTGTCAAAGATCAAGTGACCATAGGAGTGTGGATTCATTTCTGGGTCTTCAATTCTGTTCCATTGATCTACATGTCTGTTACTGTACCAATACCATGTGGTTTTTAACACTATTGCTCTGTAGTACAGCTTGAGGTCCGGGATACTGATTCCCCCAGAGGTTCTTTTACTCTTGAGAATAGTTTTAGCTATTCTGGGTTTTCTGTTATTCCAGATGAATTTTTGAATTGCTCTTTCTAACTCTATGAAGAATTGAGTTGGGATTTTGATGGGGATTGCACTGAATCTGTGTATTACTTTTGGTAAGATGCTCATTTTTACTATATTAATCCTGCCAATCCATGAGCATGGCAGATTTTTCCATCTTCTGAGGTCTTCTTCAATTTCTTTCTTCAGATACTTGAAGTTCTTGTCATACAGATCTTTCACTTGTTTGGTTAGAGTCACGCCAAGATACTTAATATGGTTTGTGGCTATCGTGAAGGGTATTATTTCTCTTACTTCTTTCTCAGCCTGCTTATCCTTTGAGTATAGGAAGGCTTCTGACTTGCTTGAGTTGATTTTATATCCGGCCACTTTGCTGAAGTCGTTTATCAGCTGTAGGAGTTCTCTGGTGGAGTTCTTTGGGTCGCTTAAGTATACTATCATATCGTCTGCAAATAGTGATAGTTTGACTTCTTCCTTTCCAATTTGTATCCCTTTGACCTCTTTTTGTTGTCTAATTGCTCTAGCTAGAACTTCAAGTACTATATTGAAAAGATATGGAGAGAGAGGGCAGCCTTGTCTAGTCCCTGATTTTAGTGGGATTGCTTCTCTCCATTTAGATTGATGCTGGCTACCGGATTGCTGTAAATTGCTTTTACTATGTTTAGATATGGGCCTTGAATTCCTGATCTTTCCAAGACCTTTAGCATGAAAGGATGCTGAATTTTGTCAAATGCTTTCTCAGCATCTAATGAGATGACCATGTGGTTTTTTTCTTTGAGATTGTTTATGTACTGGATTACATTGATGGATTTCCTTATATTGAACCATCCCTGCATCCCTGGGATGAAGCCTACTTGATCGTGGTGAATGATCATTTTGATGTGTTCTTGGATTTGGTTGGCAAGAATTTTATTGAGTATTTTTGCATCAATATTCATAAGAGAGATTGGCCTGAGATTCTCTTTCTTTGTCGGATCTTTGTGTGCTTTTGGTATTAGTGTAATTGTGGCTCCATAGAACGAGTTGGGTAATGTTCCTTCTGTTTCTATTTTGTGGAACAGTTTGAAGAGTATTGGTGTTAGGTCTTCTTTGAAGGTCTGATAGAATTCTGCACTAAAACCATCTGGACCTGTGCTTTTTTTGGTTGGAAGACTTCCAATGACAACTTCTATTTCTTCAGGGGTTATAGGACGGTTTAGATGGTCTATTTGATCCTGATTTAATTTTGGTACTTGGTATCTGTCAAGGAAATTGTCCATTTCCTCAAGATTTTCTAGTTGTGTTGAATATAGGTTTTTGTAGTAGGATCTGATGATTTTTTGAATTTCCTCAGTTTCTGTTGTTATCTCTCCCTTTTCGTTTCTGATTTTATTAATTTGGATACTATCTCTGTGCCCTCTGGTTAGTCTGGCTAAGGGCTTATCTATCTTGTTGATTTTCTCAAAGAACCAACTCCTCGTTTTGTTGATTCTTTGTATGGTTTTATTTGTTTCTACTTGATTGATTTCAGCCCTGAGTTTGATGATTTCCTGCCTTCTACTCCTCTTTGGTGTATTTGCTTCTTTTTGTTCCAGGGCTTTCAGGTGTGCCATTAAGCTGTTAGTGTATGCTGTCTCCCGTTTCTTTTTGGCGGCACTCAGGGCTATGAATTTTCCTCTTAGCACTGCTTTCATTGTGTCCCATAAGTTAGGGTATGTTGTGCCTTCATTTTCATTAACTTTCAAAAAGTCTTTGATTTCTTTCTTTATTTCCACCTTGACCAAGTTATCATTGAGTAGAGCATTGTTCAGCCTCCATGTGTACGTGGGTTTTCTTTTGTTTTTGTTGCCATTGAAGACCACCCTTATTCCATAGTGATCTGATAGGAGGCATGGGATTAGTTCGATCTTCTTATATCTGTTGAGGTCTGATTTGTGACCAATTATATGGTCAATTTTGGAGAAGGTACCATGAGGAGCTGAGAAGAAGGTGTATTCTTTAGCTCTAGGATGAAATGTTCTATATATATCAGTTAGTTCCATTTGGTCCAAGGCTTCAATTAGATTCACTGTGTCCCTGTTTAGTTTCTGCTTTCCTGAACGATCCATTTCTGAGAGCAGGGTGTTGAAGTCACCCACTATTATTGTGTGCAGTGCGATGTGTGCTTTGAGTTTTAGTAAAGTTTCTTTTACGAATGAGGGTGCCCTTGCATTTGGAGCATAGATATTCAGAATTGAGAGTTCTTGATGGTGGATTTTTCCCTTGATCAGTATGTAGTGTCCTTCTGTGTCTTTTTTGATGACTTTAGGTTAAAAATCAATTTTATCTGATATTAGGATGGCTACTCCGGCTTGTTTCTTGGGGCCATTTGCTTGTAAAATTGTTTTCCAGCCTTTTACTCTGAGGAAGTGTTTGTCTTTGACACTGAGGTGCGTTTCCTGCATGCAGCAAAATGCTGGGTCCTGTTTACGTATCCAGTCTGCTAGTCTATGTCTTTTAATTGGGGGAATTGAGACCATTGATATTAAGAGAGATTAAGGCATAGTGATTATTGCCATCTGCCATTTTTGACGCTATCTTTATGTTTGAGTGGTTATCTACTTTTGGGTTTGATTCAAGAAGGTTATTATCTCATTTTTTCCAGGGTGTTGTTTCTCTCCCTGTATTGGAGGTTTCCACCTATTATCCGTTGCAGGGCTGGATTTGTGGAAAGATATTGTGAAAATTTGGTTTTATCATGGAATATCTTGGTCTCTCCATCTATGGTGATTGAGAGTTTTGCTGGGTATAGTAGTCTAGGCTGGCATTTGTGCTGTCTTAGTGTCTGCATGAGATCTGCCCAGGATCTTCTGGCTTTCATAGTCTCTGGTGAGAAGTCTGATGTGATTCGGATAGGTCTTCCTTTGTATGTTACTTGGCCCTTTTCTCTTACTGCTTTTAGTATTCTTTCTTTGTTTAGAACATTTGGTGTTTTGATTATTATGTGACGGGAGGTATTTCTGTTCTGGTCCAGTCTGTTTGGAGTTCTGTAGGCTTCTTGTACGTTCATCGGCATCTCTCTCTTTAGGTTAGGGAAGTTTTCCTCCATAATTTTGTTGAAGATGTTTACTGGCCCTTTAAGTTGCAAATCTTCACTCTCATCTATACCTATAATCCTTAGGTTTGGTCTTCTCATTGTGTCCTGGATTTCCTGGATGTTTTGGGTTACATGTTTTTTGCATTTTGCATTTTCTTTGACTGTTGAGTCTATGCTTTCTATGGAATCTTCAGCACCTGAGATTCTTTCTTCCATCTCTTGTATTCTATTGTTGATGTTTGCATCTATGACTCCTGATTTCTTCCCAAGGTTTTCTATCTCCAAAGTTGTCTCCCTTTGTGATTTCTTAGTTGTTTCTACTTCCTTTTTTAGTTCCTGGATGGATTTGCTGAGATCCGTCATTGTTTGTTTGTATTTTCCTGTATTTCTTTAAGGTATTTTTGCATAACCTCTTTCAGGATTTCTGTCTGTTGACCCAAGTTCTCCTGCATTTCTCTGAGCGATTTTTGTGTTTCCCCCTCATGGGAATCCATCTGTTGATCCATCGTCTCCTGCATTTCT
This sequence comes from Tokudaia tokunoshimensis, assembly GCA_036184795.1. Classification (NCBI taxonomy): domain Eukaryota; kingdom Metazoa; phylum Chordata; class Mammalia; order Rodentia; family Muridae; genus Tokudaia; species Tokudaia tokunoshimensis. The sequence goes on from BTHU01000014.1 coordinate 77,209,071, forward strand.
TTTTTTTTCTTTCTTTTTTTGGTTTTTCGAGACAGGGTTTCTCTGTGTATCCCTGGCTGTCCTGGAACTCACTTTGTAGACCAGGCTGGCCTCGAACTGTCTCATGCGTTTCTTTAAGCAGTTCTCGTGTTTCCTTTGTAAGGGCATCTAACCGTTGATTCATTTCTTTAAGCAATTGTTGTGTTGCCTCCTTATGGGCATCCGTCTGTTGACCCATATTCTTCTGCATTTCTTTATGCAATTTTTGTGATTCCTTTGTGAGTGCATCTACCCGTTGATTCATCTCGTTAAGCGATTTTTGTGTTGTCTCCTTGTGCGCCTCCATCTTTTGATCCATGTTCTCCCGCATTTCTCTAAGCGATTTTTGTGTTTCCTTTGTAAGGGTTTCTAACCGTTGATTCATGGTCTCCTGTAACTCTTTATGAGATTTATTTGTGTCCTTCTTGTGATCCTCTAATAGCATAATGAGAAGTGATTTTAAATCCAGATCTTGTCTCTCGGGTGTGGTGGGGTATCCAGGACTTGCTGCTGTTGGAGAGTTGGGTTCGGATGGTCCCATATTACTTTGATTTCTGTTAGTAACATTCCTACGTTTGCCTTTTGCCATCTGGATACCTCTGATGTTAGTTGGTCCTGCTGCCACTGGCTGTTGGTTGGACCTCCTGTGAGCCTGCAAAGCTATTTCTGCCCCCCCTGGATTACCAGGATTCCCCTGGCACCGATTTCTGGGGCCTGCCTGCTCCTGAGTGACTTTGTAGCCCTGATGTGCCTTGCCCCAAGTGATGTTATATTGGGGAGTCCTTGCATATCCAAAGGCTCAGAGTAGTGGATTCCTGGAGCAGAGGTCGCCAAAGGGAGGCTGGTAGGCTCCTGCCCTGAGCAGGGGTGTGTGATCTCTCCTGGGGGGGGAGGGGGCGTCCCTCTGCCAGGCAGAAGTCCCACAGCAGAGCTAGCACGCTGGTTACTGCAGATCTGCCCAGCTCTTGGGAGCCATATACACACAATCCGCCCAAGACCCAAGCGATATTATGCCTGTCAGTCTCAGAGCCTGGCTGTCCCAACTTCCCAGCCACTGGAGCAAAGATGGCTGAGTGCACTGTGCACTCTCTCTGTGGCGCTGCTCACCTGCAGACGCGATGGCCTGCAGATCTGGCACCCAGACGACCACAGCGCTGACCCGTTCTTGGGCGCAGGCGGAAGCCCCAACAGGCCGTGTCCCAAGTGATGTTATATTGGGGAAGAGCCTGGGTACCTGTCTCTTCAGTGCAGTCTGCCGGAACAGAGGTCGCGGAAGGGAAGCTGGTAGGCTCCCGCCCAGTGCGGGGTCCCTCTGCCAGGCAGAAGTCCCACAGCAGAGCTGGCGCGCTGGTTACTGCAGATCAGCTCAGCACTTGGGAGCCGCATACACACCATATATTTTCAAACAAACAATGTACACAGCACATCATTAGGGCTGTACTAAAGTTCTCATTATAAAGATGTAAGGGAATGATTGGCCAACTTGTATCAGGTATGAACTGCAATCCTCTACATGAGGGATTTGTGGTGGTTTGAGTAAGAATGGACCCCCATAGACGCATGTGTTTGAATGCTTGACCCATAGACAGTAGCACTATTAGTAAGTGTGACCTTGTTAGAGAAAGCATGTTGCTGTCAGGTGGGCTTTGAGGTTTCTTATATGCTCTAGCTAGGCCTAGTGACAGTCTTCTGTTGCCTGTGGATCAAAATGGAGAACTCTCAGCTCCTCCAGCACCATGACTACCTGCGTGCTTTCTTCCATGATAATGATGGACTTAACTTCTGAAACTATAAGCCAGCCCCAATTAAACATTTTTCTTTACAAGAATTGCCTTGGTCATAGAATCTCTTCATAGCAATGGAAACCCAAACTATTCAAAAGGCATGATTCAAAAGGTCATACTGAAATTCTATAGTGTCCTGTTGAGGAACCAATGTCTGAATGAAGTGCTGGGGAAGGAAACCAAAGGAGTTTGGCAGCCTTGCTGGAGGGAGGGAGAGAGAGAGAGAGAGAGAGAGAGACTGGAGTAGACAAAAATTTAGGGAACTGATCTCACAAGAAAAGAATGTCTGTAGATCTCCTTGTTCTTTTGCAGGGTAGTAGGCTACATTTCTGCAGGACATTGTGGTGATGCTAACAGTGACCAGGTAGCAGTAATCAGAACAAGACTGCTACCTTATACAGCTGCAACTATCAGGTTATCCAATCCTAGTGATCATCCGGTCATTAGATTCTCTTGGATGGACATAGGTTCAAGCTCAGCCATATCTGATGTGAAGATACCCAGTTCAGATGTGAACTATGACCACTAGTTCCAATCTAGAACTTCATCAATTTGTGTTCACCTAGTATCTATTGATGGGTTTATGCTTTGAAATATTTGAAAAACTTTGAATTAATAAAGAGTAATGGCCTGCAGCTAGGCAGGTGGGACTTCTGGGCAGAGATAGGGATTCTGGGTGAAGAATCAGAGAAGGGAGATGTCTTAGTCAGGGTTTCTATTGCTGTGAAAAGACACCATGACAAAGGCAACTCTTATAAAGAACAGCATTTAACTGGGGCTGGGTTACAGGCTCAGAGGTTTAGCACATTATCATGGCAGGAAGCACAGAAGCATCCAGGCAGGCATGGTTCTGGAGGAGCTGAGAGTTCTACATCTCATTCTGAAGGCAATCAGGTAAAGATTGACTTGGCAGCTAGGAGGAGGGTCTCAAAGCCCACCCCGCAAAGAGACACACTTCCTCCAACAAGGTCTCCTAATACTGCCACTTCCTGGGCCGAGCATATTCACACCACCATAGGAGACTTGTCAGTTAGACACAGAGGAAGTTGGACATACTGGGACTTTGGGTGAGGCAACTAAAGGGACACGTGGTAGAACTTACATTAGAATATACTGGCTGATTGTGTTATATGAGTTAGTTGGAAAATAGCCTAGGCGATAGGTTGGTTACAGTGCAATCTCTGGGTCTCCAGAGAGTAGATAACGCATCAGGGCTGCAGGACCCTTAGAGAGGTGTCTCATTGTTTGCTGGGACAGATTTTAGGCCAAGTCTGTCCTTTCACTGGCTCTTCTGGTCGTCATTTCTTTCCTTTGTCCATATTGCCGTGGGTTTCCCAGCTTTGGTAGTTGAGTACCCAGGTAGGAAATTTGGATTTGTTTTAACTTTTGGGTAACATTTAGATAGAGCTCAGACAGAAAACCAAACAGTTTTAAATAAATCTTGATTAGATACACATTCCTTGTTATTTAAAAATCAGTTTTAGTAAATGCTACCAAGAGCAGGTCAATAACTTAAGAGAACTCTATTGACTTAAACAAAAGTTTGATATCACTGTACTTAACCTAGACTTTAGAAAATTTAATATCTTTTTGTCATCTTACACACATAATCTCTAAGTTGCATCTTTTAAACCACACATAACCTGAGGCAAAAAAGCCTCCAAGGTGCTCAAGAATCTTCAGGTCTCCACTTATAACTATGTCATAAAAAGGGAGTCTGAAGGGAGCTGTATAGTATGATCCATGCTTTCCAAAGGAATAAAAGCAGGTATTAAAACAATCACTAAAAGTATTAACCCGACATAGTAATAGATTACAAATGATAAATTACAATGGATAATTAAAATGATGGTCAGCTAAGAGAAAGCAGGTAGGAAGGGAGAAAAGGAATGGAAGGCATCCTACTAAACCACTTAGTGGGTTTTTTCCTCCCTAATCTCGAAAGTGATACTTTAAAAGGCTGGTATCAAAGTCATTAGATAGTAAAATATTAATGTCTCCCTCAAAGTATCCATATGCTACATTGTTCCAAAATGCCTTGTTTTAAATGAGAGGGTATTTTCTTATATACATTCAAACACAAACAGGGCAGTATCAATATTCACAAGGCCAAAGCTCTTGCTATTTTCATCCTTTTAAAACCTCTTTAAACTGCTATCACTTTAATTTCCATTAATAAAAATAATCCTGGGAGACACATCATTTTCATTTATAAAACTAGAGTATAAAAAGTCCATAATCAGGAAGTCATTGTCGTTTGGAGCTAGCAAAAAGCAATCTGATCCTATTTGTTAGGTAAAAATAGCAAGCCAAAAGAGCAAGTCCATAATGAGATTTTTGTCTTTGTAAACAAATGTGGTACCATTCCCGTCTCCAGAGACAGGATAGTAAGATTGAACAACAACAATGAAGATTTGGTTAATTGAAAGAATCTTTGCAGTTTGTGTTTTTAGAGACACTTCATTACTACAATAAAGGGAATTTTTACAAATTAAGAATTTCAGTTTAGAACATCTTTAGATTTACAAAATGTGAAGAGGGCATGAGAATTATCACACTCTGAAGGAGAGTAAGGGGAACTGAGGCCAGTAGGTAGAGCAGCGGCCAGGCCTTTGAAGAGATTTGTTCCCCAGAGTCCCAGGACATTGCAACTTTTACAAATTGCTAAGGGACTGGTGGGAGGAGAAGAGCCTGTCTTGGGGCGGATACCCCAGGCTGTACCAATGAGAGATAAGGGGTGAGGGATTTGGGGGTCTATAAAGCATCCAACCCAGAGTCTCCTGGCAACTCCCAGCTCTGGACTCCCTTCCATCAGGACGACAGCTGTTTGCCTGTTCTAAGGAAAATGGTCTTTCCTCTCTGTCCTCTCTGTGGCCATTGCCTTCTGTTTCCCTCCCTGAGGCCTCCCAGGCTCCTGCAGCTCACGTTCTCTTTCTCAGTGTTCCTTCCATCTGCAGCCACTGTGATTCCTGCCTGCTGCCTCCATTGTCTTGGTGCCTACTACTGTTGTTCCTTTTGCATTTCTGTCTTGTACCTCCCAGTGACCTCCAGTCCTTTATTCAGCAGATCTCCACACAATCCTATATTCAGATTCCATTGTTATTATACCATATATCACATGTGTTAAAGTGGCATCTTGTACCAGCCATTGTATATTATTATTATTATTATTAAACTATTGACACATTAGTATCTGAAGTCTACGCTTGATGTGGCCTTCCTGATTCCTGTCTTCAGTCCTAGCATCCTAAGACACACTTGTCAACAAGACCTGTTACTAACACTGTTAACTGAGGGGATAGTGTTTCTTTTTCCTCTCCTTTCCTGTGTGGTGCTTTTCACTCTTTGTAAGGATGGCAATATGTGCAGCTAACACTTTAGAAGCAAGGAGCCATGTTCTCCTTGAGGCCAGATAATGCCATGTAAATGCTAATTACTCTGGACTGTCTCTTCTACAACTTCATTTATACTTAGTTTATACTCTGGTCCATCATTTAAATCTACATTATTCATTGTGTTGTGAAAGCCACCCCAGCTTTGACCATTGTAGGCTCTGGCATTGAGCGCTCAGACTCCTTCCTAGTCAGCAGTCCCCAGCCATAGACTCCTAGTAACTTTTGATGCAAGCCTACCTGTCTTTATTCTCTTACCTCCCCGCAAATGTCATTTACTCAAATCAGAGGGCACATACCTACTTAATGTTGACTTCTTTTACTTACCAATACTCATTTTTAGACCCACGGGACTGTTTGTGTAGATTGGTAGGTAATTCATTCTATTTTTAGAAATCACTGACTATATTTCTATTGTGTAGATGTATCACAGTTTATCCATTTCCCTATTATAGGACAATTTGGTTGCTTCTGCTTTGTGGCACTTGTGAATATGGATATTATAAGCATTTAAATATTTTAGTTAACATTAACCATGCATATTAATGAGTTTCATTGTGATATTTTGTGATTATATGTTATGTATTTTGGTTGTAGTCACCCTGTTACCCTCTACTGTTTCCCCTTCCACTCCTGCTGATCCCCTTCCTCTTTCAAACTAGAACCTCTTCTACTTTCATAGCTTCTTCCTTTTTGACCCAATGTGCTCCACTGGAGTTGTTTATAGAAGCATAGGGTTTGTAGGAGCATGGGTGCCTAATCATGACGGCAGCACTGTATTAGTTAATTTTCTATTGCTATGATAAAATAACATGACCAAAAGCAACATGGCAAGGAAACAGTTTACTTCACTTTAGGCATTATAAATTTATCACTGAGAAAAGATAGGGCAGGAACCTGGAACAGGCATCAGAGCTGAGACCATGAAAGAATGCTGCTTACAGACGTGCTATCCATGGCTTGCTCCATATATATATATGTGTGTGTATATATATATATATATATATATATATATATATATATATATATATATATAATACCATTCAGTACTATAGGCCCAGGGGTGACGGTAACACTGCCTTCAGTGGACTAGGCCTTCCCACTTAATTATTACTCAAGAAATCCTACACAAGCTTGCCTACAGGCAAATCTGGTGGGAATATTTTCTTAATTGAAGTTCTCACTTCCCAAATAATTCTAGCTTATGTCAAGTTGACATTAGACTGACTCCTAGTCAACTTGACACAAAAACATCACTGTTCAACTACAACCTTTTCTTTCTCATTTTCCCCCAAGATGGTATACTATCACAATATAAAACACTCAAACTTTTGAAAGTTCCACGGTCTTTAAAAACTCAAACACGGAGGGACCCCGCGCAGGGAGGGAGCCTGCCAGCTTCCCTTCCGCGACCTCTGTTCCAGCGGACTGCGCTGGAGAGACCGGTACCCAGGCTCTCCCCCCGATATAACATCACTTGGGACACGGCCTGTTGGGGCTTCCGTCTGTGCCCGAGGGCGGGTTGGCGCTGTGGTCGTCTGGGTGCCAGATCGGCAGGCCATCGTGACCACAGGGTGAGCGGCGCCACGGAGACTGCCCTCCGCCATCTTTGCTCCAGTGACCAGGTAGTTGGGACCGCCAGGCTCAGAGACAGACAGGCATAATATCGCTTCGGTTTCAGGCAGCTTGTGTGTAACCTGCTCCCAGGTGCTGGGCTGATCTGCAGTAACCAGCGCGCCAGTTCCGCGGTGGGACCTTCTGCCTGGTGGAGGGACCCCGCGCAGGGAGGGAGCCTGCCAGCTTCCCTTCCGCGACCTCTGTTCCCACGGACTGCGCTGGAGAGACCGGTACCCAGGCTCTCCCCCCGATATAACATCACTTGGGACACGGCCTGTTGGGGCTTCCGTCTGTGCCCGAGGGCGGGTTGGCGCTGTGGTCGTCTGGGTGCCAGATCGGCTGGCCATCGTGACCACAGGGTGAGCGGCGCCACGGAGACTGCCCTCCGCCATCTTTGCTCCAGTGACCAGGTAGTTGGGACCGCCAGGCTCAGAGACAGACAGGCATAATATCGCTTCGGGTTCAGGCAGCTTGTGTGTAACCTGCTCCCAGGTGCTGGGCTGATCTGCAGTAACCAGCGCGCCAGTTCCGCGGTGGGACCTTCTGCCTGGTGGAGGGACCCCGCGCAGGGAGGGAGCCTGCCAGCTTCCCTCCCGCGACCTCTGTTCCCGCGGACTGCGCTGGAGAGACCGGTACCCAGGCTCTCCCCCCAATATAACATCACTTGGGACACGGCCTGTTGGGGCTTCCTTCTGTGCCCGAGGGCGGGTTGGCGCTGTGGTCGTCTGGGTGCCAGATCGGCGGGCCATCGTGACCACAGGGTGAGCAGCGCCACGGAGAGTGCCCTCCGCCATCTTTGCTCCAGTGACCAGGTAGTTGGGACCACCAGGCTCAGAGACAGACAGGCATAATATCGCTTCGGGTTCAGGCAGCTTGTGTGTAACCTGCTCCCAGGTGCTGGGCTGATCTGCAGTGACCAGCGCGCCAGATCTGCTGTGGGACTTCTGCCTGGCAGAGGGACGCCCCCTCCCCCCCCCAGGAGAGATCACACACCCCTGCACAGGGCAGGAGCCTGCCAGCCTCCCTTTGGCGACCTCTGCTCCAGGAATCCACTAGGCTGAGCCTTTAGATGTGCAAGGCCTCCCCAATATAAGATCACTTGGGGCAAAGCACATTAGGGCTCCAAAGTCACTCAGGAGCAGGCAGGCCCCAGAAATCGGTGCCAGGGGAATCCTGGTAATCCAGGGGGGGCAGAAATAGCTTTGCAGGCTCACAGGAGGTCCAACCAACAGCCAGTGGCAGCAGGACCAACTAACACCAGAGGTATCCAGATGGCAAAAGGCAAACGTAGGAACATTACTAACAGAAATCAAAGTAATATGGCACCATCCGAACCCAACTCTCCAACAGCAGCAAGTCCTGGATACCCCACCACACCCGAAAGACAAGATCTGGATTTAAAATCACTTCTCATGATGCTATTAGAGGATCACAAGAAGGACACAAATAAATCTCATAAAGAGTTACAGGAGACCATGAATCAACGGTTAGAAGCCCTTACAAAGGAAACACAAAAATCGCTTAGAGAAATGCGGGAGAACATGGATCAAAAGATGGAGGCGCACAAGGAGACAACACAAAAATCGCTTAACGAGATGAATCAACGGGTAGATGCACTCACAAAGGAATCACAAAATTTGCATAAAGAAATGCAGAAGAATATGGGTCAACAGACGGATGCCCATAAGGAGGCAACACAAAAATTGCTTAAAGAAATGAATCAACGGTTAGATGCCCTTACAAAGGAAACACGAGAACTGCTTAAAGAAATGCAGGAGACGATGGATCAACAGATGGAATCCCATGAGGAGGAAACACAAAAATCGCTCAGAGAAATGCAGGAGAACGTGGGTCATCAGGAAGAAATCCTGAAAGAGGTAATGCAAAAATACCTTAAAGAAATACAGGAAAATACAAACAAACAAGTGAAGGATCTCAGCAAATCCATCCAGGAACTAAAAAAGGAAGTAGAAACAACTAAGAAATCACAAAGGGAGACAACTTTGGAGATAGAAAACCTTGGGAAGAAATCAGGAGTCATAGATGCAAACATCAACAATAGAATACAAGAGATGGAAGAAAGAATCTCAGGTGCTGAAGATTCCATAGAAAGCATCGACTCAACAGTCAAAGAAAATGCAAAATGCAAAAAACGCGTAACCCAAAACATCCAGGAAATCCAGGACACAATGAGAAGACCAAACCTAAGGATTATTGGTATAGATGAGAGTGAAGATTTGCAACTTAAAGGGCCAGTAAACATCTTCAACAAAATTATGGAGGAAAACTTCCCTAACTTAAAGAGAGAGATGCCGATGAACATACAAGAAGCCTACAGAACTCCAAACAGACTGGACCAGAACAGAAATACCTCCCGTCACATAATAATCAAAACACCGAATGTTCTAAACAAAGAAAGAATACTAAACGCAGTAAGAGAAAAGGGCCAAGTAACATACAAAGGAAGACCTATCCGAATCACATCAGACTTCTCACCAGAGACTATGAAAGCCAGAAGATCCTGGGCAGATCTCATGCAGACACTAAGACAGCACAAATGCCAGCCTAGACTACTATACCCAGCAAAACTCTCAATCACCATAGATGGAGAGACCAAGATATTCCATGATAAAACCAAATTTTCACAATATCTTTCCACAAATCCAGCCCTGCAACGGATAATAGGTGGAAACCTCCAATACAGGGAGAGAAACAACACCCTGGAAAAAATGAGATAATAACCTTCTTGAATTAAACCCAAAAGTAGATAACCACTCAAACATAAAGATAGCGTCAAGAATGGCAGATGGCAATAATCACTATGCCTTAATCTCTCTTAATATCAATGGTCTCAATTCCCCAATTAAAAGACATAGACTAGCAGACTGGATACGTAAACAGGACCCAGCATTTTGCTGCATGCAGGAAACGCACCTCAGTGTCAAAGACAAACACTACCTCAGAGTAAAAGGCTGGAAAACAATTTTACAAGCAAATGGCCCCAAGAAACGAGGTGGAGTAGCCATCCTAATATCGGATAAAATTGATTTTCAACCCAAAGTCATCAAAAAAGACACAGAAGGACACTACATACTGATCAAGGGAAAAATCCACCATCAAGAACTCTCAATCCTGAATATCTATGCTCCAAATGCAAGGGCACCCTCATTCGTAAAAGAAACTTTACTAAAACTCAAAGCACACATCGCACCGCACACAATAATAGTGGGTGACTTCAACACCCCGCTCTCTGAAATGGATCGTTCAGGAAAGCAGAAACTAAACAGGGACACAGTGAATCTAATTGAAGCCTTGGACCAAATGGAACTAACTGATATATATAGAACATTTCATCCTAGAGCTAAAGAATACACCTTCTTCTCAGCTCCTCATGGTACCTTCTCCAAAATTGACCATATAATTGGTCACAAATCAGACCTCAACAGATACAAGAAGATAGAAATAATCCCATGCCTCCTATCAGATCACTATGGAATAAGGGTGGTCTTCAATGGCAACAAAAACAAAAGAAAACCCACGTACACATGGAGGCTGAACAATGCTCTGCTCAATGATAACTTGGTCAAGGTGGAAATAAAGAAAGAAATCAAAGACTTTTTGAAAGTTAATGAAAATGAAGGCACAACATACCCTAACTTATGGGACACAATGAAAGCAGTGCTAAGAGGAAAATTCATAGCCCTGAGTGCCGCCAAAAAGAAACGGGAGACAGCATACACTAACAGCTTAATGGCACACCTGAAAGCCCTGGAACAAAAAGAAGCAAATACACCAAAGAGGAGTAGAAGGCAGGAAATCATCAAACTCAGGGCTGAAATCAATCAAGTAGAAACAAATAAAACCATACAAAGAATCAACAAAACGAGGAGTTGGTTCTTTGAGAAAATCAACAAGATAGATAAGCCCTTAGCCAGACTAACCAGAGGGCACAGAGATAGTATCCAAATTAATAAAATCAGAAACGAAAAGGGAGAGATAACAACAGAAACTGAGGAAATTCAAAAAATCATCAGATCCTACTACAAAAACCTGTATTAAACACAACTAGAAAATCTTGAGGAAATGGACAATTTCCTTGACAAATACCAAGTACCAAAATTAAATCAGGATCAAATAGACCATCTAAACCGTCCTATAACCCCTGAAGAAATAGAAGTTGTCATTGGAAGTCTTCCAACCAAAAAAAGCACAGGTCCAGATGGTTTTAGTGCAGAATTCTATCAGACCTTCAAAGAAGACCTAACACCAATACTCTTCAAACTGTTCCACAAAATAGAAACAGAAGGAACACTACCCAACTCGTTCTATGAAGCCACAATTACACTAATACCAAAAGCACACAAAGATCCGACAAAGAAAGAGAATCTCAGGCCAATCTCTCTTATGAATATCGATGCAAAAATACTCAATAAAATTCTTGCCAACCGAATCCAAGAACACATCAAAACGATCATTCACCACGATCAAGTAGGCTTCATCCCAGGGATGCAGGGATGGTTCAATATAAGGAAATCCATCAGTGTAATCCACTACATAAACAATCTCAAAGAAAAAAACCACATGGTCATCTCATTAGATGCTGAGAAAGCATTTGACAAAATTCAGCATCCTTTCATGCTAAAGGTCTTGGAAAGATCAGGAATTCAAGGCCCATATCTAAACATAGTAAAAGCAATTTACAGCAAACCAGTAGCCAGCATCAATCTAAACGGAGAGAAACTTGAAGCAATCCCACTGAAATCAGGGACTAGACAAGGCTGCCCTCTCTCTCCATATCTTTTCAATATAGTACTTGAAGTTCTAGCTAGAGCAATTAGACAAGAAAAAGAGGTCAAAGGGATACAAATTGGAAAGGAAGAAGTCAAACTATCACTATTTGCAGACGATATGATAGTATACATAAGCGACCCAAAGAACTCCACCAGAGAACTCCTACAGCTGATAAACGACTTCAGCAAAGTGGCCGGATATAAAATCAACTCAAGCACGTCAGAAGCCTTCCTATACTCAAAGGATAAGCAGGCTGAGAAAGAAGTAAGAGAAATAATACCCTTTACGATAGCCACAAACCATATTAAGTATCTTGGCGTGACGCTAACCAAACAAGTGAAAGATCTGTATGACAAGAACTTCAAGTCTCTGAAGAAAGAAATTGAAGAAGACCTCGGAAGATGGAAAAATCTGCCATGCTCATGGATTGGCAGGATTAATATAGTAAAAATGAGCATCTTACCAAAAGTAATACACAGATTCAATGCAATCCCCATCAAAATCCCAACTCAATTCTTCATAGAGTTAGAAAGAGCAATTCAAAAATTCATCTGGAATAACAGAAAACCCAGAATAGCTAAAACTATTCTCAAGAGTAAAAGAACCTCTGGGGGAATCAGTATCCCGGACCTCAAGCTGTACTACAGAGCAATAGTGTTAAAAACTGCATGGTATTGGTACAGTAACAGACATGTAGATCAATGGAACAGAATTGAAGACCCAGAAATGAATCCACACTCCTATGGTCACTTGATCTTTGACAAAGGAGCTAAAACCATCCAGTGGAAAAAAGATAGCCTTTTCAACAAATGGTGCTGGCTCAGCTGGAGGTCAACATGCAGAAGAATGCAAATTGACCCATCCTTATCTCCTTGCACTAAGCTCAATTCTAAGTGGATCAAAGATCTCCACATAAAACCAGACACACTGAAACTAATAGAAGGGAAACTAGGGAAGAACCTTGAACATATGGGCACAGGGGAGAATTTCCTGAACAGAACTCCAATAGCTTATACTCTAAGATCAAGAATAGACAAATGGGACCTCATTAAATTACAAAGTTTTTGCAAGGCAAAAGACACCGTCAAAAAGACAAAGCGGCAACCAACTAACTGGGAAATGATCTTTACCAACCTTACATCCGACAGAGGGCTAATATCCAAGATATACAAAGAACTCAAGAAGTTAAACTCCAGAGAGGCAAGTAACCCTATTAAAAAATGGGGTACAGAGCTCCACAAAGAGTTCTCACCTGAAGAATATCTAATGGCTGAGAAGCACCTAAAGAGATGTTCATCATCCTTAGTCATTAGGGAAATGCAAATCAAAACAACCCTGAGATTCCATCTCACACCAGTCAGGATGGCTAAGATCAAAAACACAGGAGACAGCAGTTGTTGGCGAGGATGTGGAGAAAGAGGAACACTCCTCCACTGCTGGTGGAATTGCAGGCTGGTACAACCACTCTGGAAAGCAGTCTGGCGGCTCCTCAGAAAACTGGGCATGACACTTCTGGAGGATCCGGCTATACCACTCCTGGGCATATACCCAGAGACTTTACCTGCATGCAATAAGGACACATGCTCCACTATATTCATAGCAGCCTTATTTATAATAGCCAGAAGCTGGAAAGAACCCAGATGTCCCTCAACGGAGGAATGGATTCAGAAGATGTGGTATATTTACACAATGGAATACTACTCTGCAATTAAAAACAATGAATTCACGAAATTCCTAGGCAAATGGTCAGAACTTGAAAATATCATCCTTAGTGAGGTAACCCAATCACAAAAGATCACACATGGTATGAAGTCACTGATAAGGGGATATTGACCCAGAATCTCAGAATACCCTAGACACAATCAGCATATCAATAGATTTCTAAAAAGATGGAAGGAGAGACCCCTGGTCCTGGAAAGACTGGATGTAGGGGAACGCCAGGACAGAGTAATGAGAGGGGGTTGAACGGAGAAAAGAGGGAGGGAAGGGGGCTTATGGGACTTTCGGGGAGGGAGGAAACGGGAAAGGGGAAGTGATTTGGAATGTAAATTAAAAAAATAAAATAAAATTAAATTAAAAAAAAAAAAACTCAAACACTTTAAAAGTCCAGTCTCTAAATATCCAAGATTCTTCTAAAACTCCAAAGTATTTCCCAAATACCCAAAGTCTATCTAAAATTCCAAAAACTCTCTAAAATTCCAAAGCCTCTATAAAATCCCAAAGTTTCTGTAAAATAACTAAGGTCTCATGATTCTGGGTTCCCGTAAAAGTCACAAAACAAGTTTAATGCTTTCCTACTCCAACCAGAAATAGCTGAGACATAGTTACACTCAAAGCAAAACAGAAGCCCAACAGAGTTAGACATCTGAAACGCACGCTATTCTAGGATCCAGAGGCCTGCAAGGCTCCACTTCTCCAGCTCTGTTATCCTCAGCACACCCAGCTTGTGTCGTAAACTCAGGGCAGCTCCCCTCCAACCTGCTGCTGTCCTTCGTGGTTATCTCATGGTACTGGCATCTCTAAAAATTGAGGTCTCCATTGAAACTGAGCTGCACCTTCCACAATAGCCTTTACAGAGTCAGGGATGCTGAATCTGTCACATGGCCAATCATCAATCTCCCTTCAGGTTCCCCACAATCCTGGAGCTTTGACTGCACCTTTACCAACTGCCTGTCGTGGTGCCAATCCTCAGCTGCTTTCCATGACCCCACTCATGGCTTCAAAACCAGTACCTCCTGGAAAACCCTTACATACGACCAAGCTCAGCAGCCAGAAAAAGGCACAGCCTTGCTCCTGATGGACCACAGTTTGTGTGTGTTGATCCTGCGGAAACACTTCTCAGAAGGTTTTGCCTCAAAGACTTTGCGTCTTCTTAATCACAACCCTAGCTGACCAGAACCACAGATTTTAATTCAAATTATGAATGGCTTTGAGAGTCTTTAAGGGATTCTCAAACTTCCTGCTGAAGCTTACAAGCCAGATCTCCATCATCTGCACTGTTCTCAACATTCCTATCTTCTAAACTTGCACAGAAGCACCCCAATGAACTTTGGACTTTCAATGGTGTTTCCAGCCCAAGTTCAAATGCCACCTCAGTCTTCCACACAACACATGGTCAGGTTTGCTACAGCAAGATCTCAAGACCTTGTATTGAATTTTGTATTAGTTACTTTTCTATTGTTGTGATAAAATAACAAGACCAAAAGCAACTCGGAGAGGAAAGAGTTTATTTCTCCTTATAGCATACAAGTCCATTATGAGGTGTAGGAATGGTCCCCATAGAGTCATGTGTCTGAATGCTTGGCCATAAGGCGTGGCACTATTTGGAGGTGTGGCCTTGTTAAAGAAAGTGTGTCACTGTGGAGGTGGGCTTTGAGGTCATATATGCTCAGTGTGGAACACAGTCTCCTGCTGCTAGTGGATCAAGATGTACAAGTCTGAACTCAAGCTTTGCCTGGTGTGGAACACAGTCTCCTGCTTCTAGTGGATCAATATGTACAAGTCTCAGCTCCTGTTTCAGTACCATGTCTGCCTGCATGCCTCCATGCTTCTCCATTCCCTCCTTCACTCTCCATCTCTGTCTCCATGATGGTAATGGACTGAACTTCTGAAACTGTAAGCCAGCCCCAATTAGATGTTTTCCTTTATGTCTTAGTCAGGGTTTCTATTCCTGCACAAAACATCATGACCAAGAAGCAAACTGGGGAGGAAAGGGTTTATTTCAACTTACACTTGCACATTGCTGCTCATTACCAAAGGAAATCAGGACTGGAAGTCAAGCAAGTCAGGAAACAGGAGCTGATGCAGAGGCCATGGAGGGATGTTACTTTCTGGCTTGCTTCCTCTGGCTTGCTCAGCTTGCTTTCTTATAGAACCCAAGAGTACCAGCCCAGGGAAGGCACCACCCACAAGAGGCCCTCCCCCTTGATCACTAATTGAGAAAATGCCTTACAGCTGGATCTCCTGGAGGCATTTCCTCAGCTGAGACTCCAGCCTGTGTCAAGTTGACACACGAAACCAGCTAGTACACTTTACAAGAGTTGCCTTGGTCACAGTGTCTGTTCATAGCAATAAAACCCCTGCTAAGACACGAGGGAAGCCAGGGCAGGAACTCAGGGTAGGAACCTGGAGGCAGGAACTGAAGCAGAGAATATGGAGGAGTGCTGCTTACTGACTTGTTCTCCAAGTCTTTCAGCCCACTTTCTTGTACCATCTAGGACCCTCAGTGGGCTGGGCTCACCCACATTAGTTATTAGGTAAGAAAATGCCACTTAGCTTGCCTGCAAGCCAATCTTGTAGGGCATTTCCTCAACTGATGTTCTCTCTTCTGAAATGATGCTAGCCTGTGTCAAGTTAAGATAAAGATAGCACAACCACTGGAAAAACCGTCTCTTCCTATCCTATAAACTATTAACTTCATATAAATATTCAGGGAGGAGTGGAGTCTTGAGAGATCCTCCCCTCTCCATGATAGGCTGCTGACATCCCCATCTTCAGCAGATCTTGTATTGTCAAACTTTTTTGGGCCCTCCAGAATAATGATATGGAGACTTATTATTTATAAATGCTTAGGCATCATAGTTGGGTAGACTCTCAGCTAGCTCACACAAGTTAATTAACCTGACTATCCTAGCCCACGTCCTGCCACGTGATCCTTTATCTCTCTCTCCCGGTGTCTTCCCACCTCAGATTCTTCTCCCAGAGACCCTCTTTCAGCCCGGAAGTCCCACCTTCTAACTCCTGTCCAGCTATTGATCATTAGATCTTTATTAAGTCAATCAAAAGGTGAGGGAGGAAGAGTGTTTACAAAAGATGATAACTGTGATGAGCCATAAGAACAATACCAAAGTCCGGACAGTGCCAGCTCCCTGCTGGTACAGAATTAACAATTGAATACAAAGACAACCTCATACAGCACACTCCATCAATCTTGTGCCTAGAATCACAGCTGTTTTGAGTTCACGAATGCAGCAGCCATGTCATTCCCAGAAGTCCGAATTCTACAGTATTCTTCCTTGCTTCCTTCTCTCATGATGGCCCCTAAGCTTTGGAGTGTGTGATACAGCAGTTCCATGGGCATTCAACAGTCATTTGTTCTCAGGATGTTAACCAATTATGACTCTCTGCTGTCACAGCTGACAACTGTAAAAAGAATCTTTTCTTGTCAAGGTTGACAGCAGCACTAATCTATGGGCATAAACATAGTTATTTAAAAGGCAATGTGACGACATATTATGTCTATATAGCAAAGCAACAGCAGTAGCTTTCCCTCTAAGGCCTATTCGCCACTCCCTCCCCCGCCCACATGGACTTAGAGTATACATTACCATCTGTGAAGTCCCTCCTTAGAGTGGGCATCAAACCCGATCAAAAGTAGTTGGTTCCCCCCTTAACAGTTTTGCCATTATTACATTATTGGGCTCATCCTGCCTTGTGGGTCTATAAATATTTTATGTAGATTTCTTGTGGGTATAAATTAGTCAACAAAAAGCCCACTTAAAAGCATGATTATTGGACCACCTGTAAGACTATCCCTAGAATTTTAAGAACCTACCACACTGTCAACTTTGTCAACTTCAATGATTGCACCATTTTGTCTTTCTGCCAGTAACTAGTGAGAATTCCTGTCTCACATCACACCAGACATTTCTGTGACATGGTTTTTTTTTATGTTAGTTATTTTGATAAGTTTTAAGTCACATTTCTAATAAAAATTATGTGGAAGATATATTCATGTTTACTTGCAATTTATAAATTACTTCTGGCCAACTAACTGTTAAGATGTTTTATCCACTTTGTTTCTATTAATAAGTATTATGAGTTCTTTCTATATTCTGGATACAATTCCTGTACCATAAAAAGTTTGCGAGTATTTTCTTTTAGTATTTGTTGTTTTGTCATTTTCTTAACAACAGCTGTCACAGAACTAAAGTAAATTTTCTATATTAGGAAAACCCAGCTATTAATTATCTTGATTTGTGGATTGTGTGTACAGTATTGTCTGAAAAATCAAACCAAAGGCCATGCAAAATTTCTCTTTTTTTTCTAGAAGGTTCTTTGGTTTGATTTTCTGTATGAACAAAAATAACTTGGGGAGGAAAGGGTATATTTCATCTTACAGGTTACAGATCATCATCAAGGCAAGCCAGGACAGGAGCTCAAGGCAGGAAGCTGAAGGCAGGAACTCAAGCAGGGACTGTGGAGGAGTGCTGCTTACTGGCTTGCTCCCCCTGGCTTGCTCTCATAGCTTTCTTATACAGTCCAGCCTCACCTGCTTAGGGATAGCACTCCTCACAGTAGGCTGGGTCCTCCTATATCAATTATGCAATTAAGAAAATTTCTCACAGCCATAGCCACAGGTCAATATAATCTGAGCAGTTTTTCAGTTGGGGTTTCTGCTTCCCAGGTGACTCTAGGTTTATGTCAATTTGGTAACTGACACTATGGTAAAATTTCTATGATTTTGAATTTTACACTTAGGCTATAAAAAAGTATATTTTGAAGTTTGTGTGTGTGTGTGTGTTGGTAAGATATAAGGTTGTTGTCTGGACTTTTTGGGGTGGGGGAGGTGTGATATGTTATAGGGAAAGCATAAACATCAGTTGTTCTGGTACCATTTGCTGAAAATAATCATTCTTTCTCCACCAGATTACTTTGGGCCTGTGATGGCTTGGATGAGAAATGTTTTCCACATGCAGAGACATTTGGTCACCCTGTTCCCAGTAGGTGGCGCTGTTTGGAGCTGTTTAAGAGGTACAGTCTTGTTGGAGGAAGTATGTCATTGGGGGCGGGCTTTGGGAGAATGTAGCCTTACTCCATTTTCAGTTCCTCTCTTTCACTCTGTGCTTGTGGTTGAGGATGTGGTCTTTGAACTTCCTGCCGCTATGCCTGCCACTTGCTGCTACACCTCCCTGCCATAATGGGCT
Source organism: Tokudaia tokunoshimensis (assembly GCA_036184795.1). NCBI lineage: Eukaryota > Metazoa > Chordata > Mammalia > Rodentia > Muridae > Tokudaia > Tokudaia tokunoshimensis. The sequence goes on from BTHU01000014.1 coordinate 77,227,599, forward strand.
CTAAGCCCTCTGGAACCAAAAGTTTGTGTGGCATTTTTAATTTCAAATAACATAATTTCAAAAACATAATTTCAAATGTGTGGCTATAATTTCATTTTCCCCTGTGGCTGTGTAAAATCCCATTGTGTGTCTGTGATGAACATCCCGGCTAGGTGCATTTCCTGGCTATTGTGAGAGAGCAAGAGTAGACAAGGATATTGTCTCACATTGTTTTTAATAATACGTCTCTCCTATTGACTGTTATTTCGCCAACACCACATGGTCTTGATTACTTTCACTTATTTTATATTTTGTCTTAAAGTTGAGTGAAGTGGGTCTTCAGGCTTCATTCTTCTTCAGAATTGTGTCACAATTCTAAGTCCTAGCTCTTAGCAGGTAGAGACAGATGGATTTCTGTGAGTTATAGACCAGCCAAGGTTACAGAGTGAGATCCTGTCTCAAAAAGATAAAAACAAACAAGCAAACAAACACAACCAATCTAAGTCCTTTTCCTTCTTAGATACATTTTGAAATATTCTTTCTTGGAAGAAAAGGAAGGCTTCTAGGACTCAGGAAACACTGAGAGCTCAAGGAATTCAAGAAACTTATAAGGCTACCCTGTAAGTCAATGGTTCTCAATCTTCTTAATGCTGCTACACTTTAATATAGTTCTTCATGTTGGAGTGACCTCCAACCTTAAAATTATTTTCGTTACTACTTCATAAGTGTAATTTTGCTAACTGTTATGAATGTTAATGTAAATATCTGATATGCAGCATATCTAATATATGACCCCTTGTGAAAAGGTCATTTGATATTGAAGGGTCGAGACCCACAGGTTGAGAACCACTGCTGTAAGTGCCATTCCCCAGTGACCAATTGTTGGGATAAAAGGAGTACTTCATTGAAGGTGCCTGCAGTTTGAGCCAGAAACTCAGAGATTCAGCTCTCATGAGTCAACCATTCTGTGGGTCCATCACCCTTTTGGTGATACAGTTGCCTTGAGTCTTCCATCTATAACCTCTAAGTAATGCTGTTGTAAGTAGCCTCAAATCCTCATTGGTTCACTAAGTTAGACTTGGGTAGAATTGTTTCTCTGGACTTTTGTTGGGGACCTATCTGGGATGAATACAGATTCGTTCAAATATCTGCAGGAGAAGTTACATAGCAATCAATTATTTGAGGTAGGGATTCTCCCCCACCCCACACCCCCAAGACAGGGTTTCCCCTGTGTAACCCTGGCTCTCCTGGAACTCATTCTGTATACCAGGCTGGTCTTGAACTCTTCCCCCAGAGTGCTAGGATTAAAGGTGTGAGCCACCATGCTAAGCTTGAGGTAGGGATTTGGTTGAATTTGTAAACTGAACTTAAGGTAATGTGTTACTATTGAATGAATTTTGGTAGTTTGGGTTTGCAAGGAACTGATCTGTACCCTCTAGTTATTATATACTTGAGCACAAATTTGTTCACTGACTGCCCTGTGATACTTTCAAGTCCCATGGAATCATTAACGATATCCATTTCAATTCTGATTTTGACAACTTGTGTCTTCTCTTTCTGTTTCTTGGATAGCGATTTGTCAATTTTATTGATCCTTTACAAGAACCAGCCTTTGGTTGTGTGCATTTACTCTAATGCTTTCCTGTTTTCACTTTGGCTTATTTCTGGTCTAATTTGTACAATTTTTCTTTCTCTTGCTTACTTTAAGTTTCAATTGATTTTCTCACCATAGTTTTCTAATGCAGAAGTTTAGATTATTGATTTTAGAATTTTATGAAAGAAGACCGATCTGGGAAAAAAAAGGCACCAATTAGGGAGAGCAGGAGTCTGGAGAGGGGAGGGGAGGAGCTCCCTTGAATTCTATAAAAAGTTTGACCCAGAGCTCTGGGTCAAACTCCCATCTCTGGGGGGCCCTCTTCTCATGCTTTTGATGGGAGATATATGTCCATTCTAATAAGGATAATAGTTTTTAAGTGTATGGTGTGTGTGTGTGTGTGATGTGGTGTGGTGTGTGTGTGTGTGTGTATGTGTATGTGTGTGTGGTGTGTGTGTGTATGGAGTGTGTGTGTGTATGTGTGTGTATGTGTGTGTGTGTGTATGTGTGTGTGGTGTGTGTGTATGGAGTATGTGTGTGTGTGTGTGTGTGGTGTGTGTGGTGTGGTGTGTGTGTGTGTGTGTATGTGTGTGTGTGTATGTGTATGTGGTGTGTGTGTGTATGGAGTGTGTGTGTGTATGGAGTATGTGTGTGTGTGTGTGTGTGTGTGGTGTGTGTGGTGGTGTGTGTGTGTGTGTGTATGTGTGTGTGGTGTGTGTGTGTATGGAGTATGTGTGTGTGTATGGAGTATGTGTGTGTGTGTGTGTTGTTTGTCAGTTCCATGTCACTCTATAATTATTGCCTCTACTCTGTCAGATTTCTCCAGACCTGTAACTGTCACTTTGTGTCAGGGCCCCTTTTGATCTTTGTTACTTTCACTCACAGGGAGACTCTACCTTCCCCTCCCACCTCAGACTTGTAACTGTCACTTTGTGTCAGGGACCCTCCTGGTCTCTGCTACCATTCACACCCAGGGATGCTCCCTTCCCTTACCTCAGATTGCTGGCTGCCACTCTCTGTCAGCATCCCTTGTTTTCTTCAGCTGTCACTTCAGTTTCTTGTCTGAGCAGTTCTTAATTCTAGGACGGACAATTCTTTGTCCATCATACGAGTGCACTCAGAGGTACGTCTACACAACCCCTCACCTGAGAGCCCCGCCTCCTATAGCATTTGTTTCTAGTAGGTATATTTTAATCAGTAGAATTCTCTCTACCAATTGCTTTCGTTGTGTCTCACAAATTTCAGTAGCTGACTTTTCTAGAAATATCTTTCTTATAATAGAAACAGAAACACTTCCCAATTCCTTTATGAGACCATCACCACACTCGTGCTGAGAAATGAGATCTCTCATGTATTTCTAGTGAGAAGGGAACATGATACAGTCACTTTAGAGAAGTGTTTGGCAATTCCCTTAAAAACTAAAAATGTGCACTTTCCATACAACTCACAAATTATGCTCCTGGCCATTTATTCTAGAAAAAATGAAAAGTTGCATGCATGTCACTTGTATGTGAACATTTATAACATTTTTATTTGTCATTGTTCCAAACTGGGAACAGCAGGAATAACCTTACCCAAATGTGAAAATGTCAACGGAGGTATTTAAAAGGTTGTAATGATGTATCCATAAGACGGATTTCTGCTCAATGATGAAATAAGTAAGCTATTGACACATGCACCAGTATGAGTGCTTTCAAGGGCTCTGTGCCAAATAAAAGCATGCGATTTTACAAGATGACATGTTGTAGTAGTCCTGGGATAGAGAATCTTGGAAATGGAGCTTGGTGAGTTCCAGGGGCTGAACATGACGGAGGAGAGAAGGTGGGCACAGTTGTGAAAGGCAGCACAAGAACATTTGGTGGCAGTTCTGAATCCTGGTGGCTGAGTGGACACACGAACATACTAGCATGTAAGATCCTTAGAAAAATGAACATGCCTTCTTTTGGTGTAAGATGCGACTACTGGGGAGACATGTGTAATGGTGTACAGGGCTTCCATATGACGTGTGCGACTCCTGGGATCCAGTTATCATCTCAGAACAAAAAGAAACAGGGAGAAGCTTCTAAGTGTTCCAAATGTAAGAATACTTTAGAAACTCCTTCCACATTCTTAAAATTGATACTGGAATCTTAACTATTATTCAAAATGTGACAAGGATGATGTTACACTTTTATCTTTTCTTAGCAGCAAAACAGATTCATTTGTGTGTTCAAAATACAATGTTAACTCAGCCTGATTTAAATGTTCAACTAAAGCCCTAAATATTTCCTTGAGCAGATCATGGTTTAATCTTGCAGGAAGATCCCATCAAGAAGAGCAGCTTGACTCTGACCCAACTCTGCCCCACATAAAAAGAGCCCAAACTCCCTGTTAGGACAGTGATCCAGGGGTAACATGACCAGGCGAGGCTAACCTTTCTCCACTAAAGTTGAATTCAGACTTCAGTGAAGAGGAGTCTTTTTCCAAATGGCTGCCCACACTGTGAAAACTGTTTCTTCACACTGTGAAAACTGGTCTCTAGAGAGAAGGAAAACCAAATAACAGCAACATACATTCAACGTCTGTCTGTGTATCCATTTATGTATGTATGTATGTATGTATGTATGTATGTATGTATGTATGTGTATGTATGTGTCTATCCTATCTATCTATCTATCTATCTATCTATCTATCTATCTATCTATCTATCTATCTATCTATCTACCAATTATCTGTCTGTCTATCATACATCAATCAGTCTATCATCTATCTATCATATATCAATCAGTCTATCTATCTATCTATCTATCTATCTATCTATCTATCTATCTATCTATCTATCTATCTATCTAATCTTTTTAATGTGCCCTGCCTGTTCTTTAGTACTTTTTGGTGCCCAGGGCACTTTGAGCAACAAGCCTCCAAGGCGGTGATTCTCAACTTTCCTAATGCTTCGACCCTTTAATACTGTTCCTCATGTGGTAGCCCCAACCATAAAATTATTTTCGTTGCTACTTCATAACTATAATGTTGCTACTGTTCTGAATCATAGTGTAAATATTTGTGCTTTCTGATGGTCTTAGAAGATCTGTGAAAGGGTCATTTGACCCCCAAAGGGGTTGTGACCCACAGATTGAGAACTGCTGCTCTAAGGCCTTCAACTCCTATCAGACCTCAAGTCAGTATTGGCAAGCCAGACTTTAATGCTAGCTATTTTTTGGAGGTGGAATTAAGATTGACATGCTTGGTTGGCTGGAGAGATGGCTCAGCAGTTAAGAGCACTGACTGCTCTTCCAGAGGACCTGAGTTCAATCCCAGCAACCACACAATGGCTCACAACCATCTGTAATGGGATCCAATGCCCTCTTCTTGTATTTCTAAAGACAGCTACTGTGTACTTATATAAATAAAATAAATAAATCTTTAAAAAAGAAGATTGACATGCTGTATTTTGTTGTTTACTTTATTTTCTGTTTTTCAAGTAGTGTAGAGAGAACACTTTAAATACCTTTCTGTCTGGAACATGCTCCCTTTGATCTTTCAAATCCTGAAGTAAATGCAGCTATAAAGGGTGATTATCGACTGCACACAGGAACACTTTCTCTGCTGTTCTTCCCAAGCCAGGGATTTCACTGAACCTGAAACTACATCTGGACCAGGTAAGCTCAAAGAAAAATACTGAAGCAGTTTTATTTGCTTAGCATACATTAAACCAAACTTTAACGTGAATACAGATTACTGATGATATATTACACATGATTCTCAAAAGTCTAGACAAAGGGTTCAAAAAGCCATTAGGAAGAAAATCTGCCAGAATTACCAAACCAATTCATCAGGGTTTCAAGACAGAAGCTCAACATATAAAAATCAGTTTATTTTTATACACTATCAAACAATAAATGAATATTAAATTAATAATCAATTCCATATGTAATAGCATAAAAAGAACCAAATGTTTATATATTTTACAAAGGAGTAAGGCATGAACAGTGAAAACTGTAAAACGATGCAAAAGAAGGGATTACCCAAGCAGATCAAGAGAATGTCCATGTCATGCATGCAGTATTAGTTTTGCATCACCTCAACAATATCATAAGTAAAGGTTTGCCTTGATGCTCAGTTTTGGAATTTTAGTGCTCAATACGTTGGTCTCCCCACTTTGGACCTGTGGCAATGCAGTTACATCAGGGCAAGGGTGTACACAGAGGAAGAAGATAAAGCTTCCTTTGCTGTGAGTGACTGAACTAGAAAGGTCAAGGAACCCTCACTCTCCTTCAGGAGAGTGTACTGGATACTAAAGACCTTCCAGGACCTGCTAGAGAAGGCTCCATCTCCTTCCAACAGCACCACTGTAGAACCTTTAGCATGAGGATTAGTTAAGGGATATTCAGAATCCAAACTGTAGAAGTTATGAATAGATTTCTCTGACAGCAAAAGTATGCTAAATATTTCATGGGAGACCTGTCTAAGTCTTATGATGCTTTATTGAAGACATGAAGAACTAACCTCAGATTTGATATGGATGTCGAGTGGACAAAACAGTCTTGAATGTATGGTAAGTCTTGAGCAGGCAAAACAAACTTGAAGAAGTAAATTATTTGTTTACAAAAGCTGTAATCTTTTACATAAAAAACCCTGGAGCCTCTTTAAAATCTGTTAGAACTTTATTCAGGGTCAGTAGAAATGCAGGACATCAAATTAAAAGAGAAAACAGGAATGTTGTGCATGCATGGAACATCTGAACATCCAATTAAAGGGGAAACTGATCAACAAAGACTATAGAACAAATGACTCTGAGGTAAACTTAATGACAATTAAATGATTGTACATTAAAGACTAGGAAAGCATTGTTGATGTTCATAGGCAAGAAGAATTAATGCTATTGGAATTTCCATACTACCAAAGTGACTTACAGATTCAGTTATTGAATCAAATGCTAAAACCATTCCTTACAAGTGTAGAAGAAAACAATCCTAAAATTCACATGTATCATAAAAATTCCCAAATTAAGCTGGGCAGTGGTGGCGCACGCCTTTAATCCCAGCACTTGGGAGGCAGAGGCAGGCGGATTTCTGAGTTCGAGGCCAGCCTGGTCTACAGAGTGAGTTCCAGGACAGCCAGGGCTACACAGAAAAATCCTGTCTCGAAAAACCAAAAAAAAAAAAAAAAAAAAAATCCCAAATAGCAAAAGCAATGTTGAGCAAGAGGAAAAACACAAGAGGTATTACATTTCTTCATTCAAAAACATGTTTAAAAGCTATTGCAGTTAAAATAGTATGGGGTTGGCATAACTGCAGGTATAAGATGAACGATCAAGCCCAGAAATAAGGCCACATAATTATAGTTAACTGGTATTTGGCAAGGGCACCAAGAGCACAAAACTGGGTAATAGCATCTTTCCTAAATGGTGCCAGAAAACCCGGGTATCAACGCGCAGAATGAATCTGAACTCTGACCATATACCAGGCGCCATTATTGAGCTTTAGTGGCTTGGTTGAGGCTATAGTAGAGGTCCTGAGCTTAATTCCCAGCAACCACATGGTGGTTCACAACCATCTATAAAGGCATGTGATGCCCTCTTCTGGCATGCAGGTATACATGTAGACAGAGCATATATTAAAACAAAACAAAACAAAAAACCCAAATACCCAAATTTAAAAAGTTAAAAATGTTAAAGGGGAAAAGTGGAAAAAGTGAACTTCTGATCCATTGAAAACAAAGCTAGCAAGGTTTGTGTCTAGCCAGAGTTCCTAGGGAAAAGCCAAGAAAAGGCTTTTGTGCAGCTGAGGATCTGGGGGTCTTAAACGTGAGCATAACTGCTAAGGCAATGCAGGGAGAAAGAGCAAGCCTGACCATGGGGTGGACACCTATCCCCAGGAGTATGTTCTGTGCACTTCTCTCTGGCAAGAAAGTACAGAAGGCTGGAGACTGGTTATTCAGCCAGGGATCCTTTCAGTATCATGCATGGCTGCGGCATAGGCCTGGAGCCTGTTAGACAGAGGGAGTTTGCATGAGCATGGCAAGTGAAAACATGTCTTGAGAAAGTGAAGATCTCCTCCTACTTGGCCCAGGGATGGGCAGAGAGAGCATCATGAGCCAGCCCCACCTACCCACTTCAGGAGCACAGCAAACCATGGCAATGCCCCAGGACAAAGAAGCAGGATGAATCAGAGAATGATTGTCTGTAATGCAGAGATAACCAAGTCATGTGTCCTGACCACAGTGCTGTGCCCAACACACTGTGTTACAAGTGGGAAGACCTGCTCATACTTGCTGGCTTTCTTTTCTAAAACTGTCTATTTAGCTTCGGGATCCCAAGACTAACTTATACTTGGTTAAATGGTTGGTGGTGGGTCTTACAAGAGCCTTCCCACACAAAAACTGCCTCGTCGCAGAGGTGATAGAATGATAATCTCTGAGTGAGTGTGCACGTGTGTGAGTGCACATGTGCATGCAACAGGCTTAGAAAGGCACATAAGAGACATGAAAACACACCCAAAGGAGTGAGTGTGAGGAACTGGTTTGCACAGAGTAGGAGGTTCAAAACAGTCAGAAGGTCCTGAGGGTCTTATGGGCCCAGATGAAACCCAACAAGGTAACCGAGAAAAAACTTATATCCTGTGCTTTCAAGGGCAAACCATCAGTTATATTTAAATGCAGAAGGTACCCCCACATGGATGGGAAAAGACTTGCCTGTAAGCCATACATTTATTGAATGAAAATCCTAGAGCCAGGGATAGGTTACCCCACTATGCATCCATGGGTAGTATAGAGGTTTGTATAAAAGATGTCCCCCAGGGCTTGGCTATTTGAGCACTTGGTGGGCTGTTTGGGAATGTTCAGTAGGTTCTGCCTTGCTGGAGGAAGTTCATCAGTGTTATATAGCTTTGCCTTACTTCTAGTTCATTTTCTCTGTTTCCTGCTTGTGGTTGAAGATGTGAGGTGTTGTTGTTGCTGTTGTTGTTCTAATACACAAGGTGGGTAATGAGTCTCTGCCATTGTTGAGCACACAGAAGTAGCTAACAATTGTTTTTGTTGTTGTTGTTGTTTTTGGTAGTGTAGCTGTCTCTATGTTCTGATGCTTTTTACTCATGCTCCTCTAAACAACCCTAATTAAACATATTGTTTCACCAAGTCAGACTTGAGTAAAACCAGTTCCTTGGCTGGCCTTTGGTATGCAGTCTGGGTTAATAGATACTTGTTCCTATCTGATCAGAAAGAGTCATCCAACACGTGAAAACCCAGAGGGCAGCCAGGGAGAGAATACTTCCCTGGGGTAGGCTTTGAAATTATACAGCCTCAACCTGGAAGCATCTCCCAAATGTGGCTTCCCCTCTATTTCTGTGCCATTTCATCAATGGACTGGTTAATAGGCCAACTTAAGGCTTAAATGCCCTCCAGAGACATGTCCTCCTGGCCTCCTTGTGAGAACGAGGAACAGAGAGAGGCTGGCTGAGCCCTGGTCTCTTGTGTTGGTTATTGCATGAGGCAGGTGCTGCTGTCCTCTCCATCATCCCCTTCTTTAGTCTCCACCCTCCGATTTACATCTCAGAGGTAGCATGCCCATGATGGAGCATGGCAGCTCACTTGCACACTGTGCATACAAGAAGTCAGGACTGGGGCCAGGCGCTTCTCCTGCCTATGGATGCATTAAATTAATGCTCACCTCAGATATAAGTTTTTTCCACACTTTCTGAAGCCTGCCAATGTCCTTGGAGTTTCTCTCATAGATTCTATCTTGAGAGATTTGTCTAGCCTAGAAAGCTTATTTTAGGTTTTCCTCCCATCTTAGACTGTCTTTACAGACTTGATGGATGCACTTGCTGGGTTAAACCTGTTAGTGCTGACATGACCTGGGGTAGCACCCAGTGGTGCTGGGCTGGAGATTTCCCATCAGGCTAACACTGGCTGCTAGTCTGTGTATACTGAACTGTCTGGGGGGTGCAGTCTAGAGCTTTCGATGAGCTGGAACCAGAGCAAACTGCTTCCACCCCCCCACCCCCACTTTTTGGAGGGTGGTCTGTCTTTTAAGAAAGACCACAGAAGTCGACTCTAAAACATTTATAGGGCTAAAGGAATTGTTAACTCAAAGCTTATTAAAACCATTTGTAGCCACACGCATATGAAGTCAAAATAAACTGCAACTTCCTGCTGATCTCTCTTGCGTCATGTCACAAGCGTATGGTGAGGGGAGCCGTGTGTGGCTGAGCTAATTACCAAGACCATATGGTGTGGGAAAACCAGGCAGTGTTATTAAAAAACGCCTCTTTGCTCCTGCTGGAGCTTCTGAGATTCTTCTACAGGATGGCAATTTTGGTATCTGTTGATACTTGAGTAATGTGACTGTCCACGCATATTTTTAGATTTCTCTGCCACCAGGCAGTCTTCAAACATAGTCCATCTGCCAGTCCCAGTGCTGGGTCGAAGGAGGGATCCCAGCATTGGCTCATGTAGGCCTGGTTCTCAAGGCCCTTCCACAAATATGAGTTCCGTATTGGACAGCGCATTTTCAGTATTCTTGTTTATTGCCAGCTGGTTTGACAAATCTCTACAGTGCAAGAGCCAGGTGCCAGGTGCACATGTCAGGAATGTGCAAACTGGCTCACCCTCAGGTCGATTCATGTCTTCACTTTTCACACACACTCTAGATTCTTTGTAACATGGATATTGTGTTGCAGAATTAGGCTTCACCCAATGCCTCCTGTAATGCAGAAACCTGGGATCATGGGTAAAAGTAATTTTGCAGCGACAGTGAACATACAGGACGTGCTACCTCTGGAGCTGTTACTGTTGTGATCATAAAAAGAGAAATAGACATAAGAATATGTTCTATGGAGGTGTGGGGAAGGGGTGCCTCAGCGGGCCCTTGCTGAGGTATCCCTTTCCCCTAAGGGACCAGACACACGATGGTATAGTATAGAATAGAGTTTATTTAGGACATGGGAGTTAAGAGAGTAGTACAGGCAGAGAAAGGCATAGAGAGGGAAAGAGTAGAGAAGTAGAGGCCGGCCATGACCATGTGGAGAGAGAAGGGGTAGGGTAGGGGGAGAGGGAAGAGCCCAAGAGGGCAATAGAGAAGCTAAGAGAGTAAGAGGAGCAAGAGAGAGAAGAGGGGCAAGAAGCCCTCTTTATAGTGGGCCAGGCCCACCTGGCTATTGCCAGGTAACTGTGGGGAGCGGCATACCTGGCTGTTGCCAGGTAACTGTGGGGTGGAGCTTAGACAGACTCCTAACAGTTACCATTGTCAGGATGCATTGAGGCTATGAGCCGAGGGCTGTCACAGAGGCCTTATTTAGTTGTCATGGCACCCTGTGAGAGATGGTGTCAAGGTGGAAGATGTGACAACTGAGGATCAAAGAAGATCAATAATTAGATTCACTTTCACAGGTGAGGAGCTCAGAGGTGGGCGTGAGGGATCCCGCCTATAAATGAATTTATTCTAGCTAGCCCATCTAAAAGACACAGAAACTTGGTATTTTATTCACAAGCTGTAAGCCTAGATTGGGCAGACTCTATGCTATTCACATCATGTGAAGTCACATTGATATAATTTGTCTATATCCAAACCATATATCCCTTGTTGCTGGCTGTTTGAGCCTCTCCCAGGCTGCTTCTGCTCCATCAACCTGTCCTCGTGGTGCGTTTCTCCTGGCCATGTGCTCATGATGCATCATCTGGCACCATGGCGGCCTCCTCCTCTCTCCATCTTCGTCTTCCTTGCTCTTCCCTCTGGTCCCTCCTAAGACCTCTTTCTCAATTCTCAAGTTCTGCCTTTCCCTCTCTGCTGCCCAGCCATAGGCTCTAGCCTTTTATTAACCAATTAGCTTTAAGTTGGGAAGCAAGGTTTACAAACAAAGACTGGTGAATGTGAGAATGTACTCATCTAGACGGAAAACAGATCTTGGGGTTCAGAATTTGACATCTGTATACATAGCAACAGACCAACCCCCACCTGCTCACACATCTCCGCTGTGCTGTTTTCAGTTGAGCTCAGGGACTTCCATTTGCTAACTTGAAGCACACCATGTGAAATCACATGTGATATAATTCACCTGTAGGTTTATATGTGTGCCCTCATGCAGGGAACCAGGAGTTGGCTTGGCCGAGGTCCCTTGAGAGGCATGTGTCATAAGTTTCAGAGTCAAGGCTCCTGGGTCACAATGTACCTTTCCATTCCTGAGAGACCAGTGTACTCTCTCAGGTAGTAGAGCACTCAGGCTTCTTTGTGTTTCTCTGTGTGTCCCCTTAGCAATCAAGGAAGCACGAAAGCTTGGCAGGACAATTTGTCTTAGATATTAATCTTGTGTACCTTGTATACTTTGCAAACTTCATCGTATCCTGGCAACTCCAACTCTACTCATCCTGGAAATTGTCATTATATTCCCTTTCTGATAAAGGTATAAAAAGTCTAATTGCTCTCAATAAAGTTGTTCCACCCTCAGTTGAGCTGTGGCCCTTCCAACTGGCCATTTACTAACTTGGATTCCTTGTGGCCATACCAGGTGACCCTGGCCTGGTTTGTAAGAATGGGTGTTGACACCCACAGAGGTGGCCAGCCTTTCTAGATGCTAGAGACTTTGATCTACATGGCTGTGCATGAGACCTCCAGCCTGCATTGATCTGGGCTTCCCAACTAAGTACCATTTCTCTAGTGCTTTCTCTCTGCTCCTGCCCCCAGTCAGCCACAGCCAGTCTTATCCTCCTTCTAGATATGAACCAAGGAGGTCCATATTGTGAACTCTGGGGCTCAAGTCATGTGATCTTTCATGTTTAGGCTTCCACACCAGGCTTTCTATCACAGAATTATAGGGTGAGAAAGTTGAGTTCATGGGTCAACTTGACAATGATTATGTGCCCACAAACCCAGGCAAAAACTATTATGGAGGCTTCTGCAAAGGTATTTTAGATAAGATCAACATTTGAATCAGTTGACTTTGCGTAAAACAGAATGCCTTCCTTAAAGTCACAGGCTTTATGAAATCTACTGAGAGGGAAAGACTCCGTCCCTGTACTGCTTGTTTTTGTCAACTTGATATAAACTTTGACATATCTGAGATGGAGTCTTAAGAAAATGGACTGTCATATTGGCATGTACAAAAGACTGTGGATGGCATTTTCCTGAGTGATGGTTGATGTGAAAGGGCCCAGTGCACTGTGGGTAGTGCCTTCCCTAGGCAGGTGGTCCTGGTTATATAAGAAAGCAGGCTGAGTAAGTCGTAGAGAGCAAGCCAGCACAGTCTTTAGTGGCCTCTACAGTAGTTCCTGCCTCTACATTCCTACCTTAAATTTCAGCCTTGACCTCCTTTGATAATAGACTATGATATGGAAGTATAAGTAACCCTTTCCTCCCCAAGATGCTTTTGGTCATGGTGTTTATCATGGCAATAGAAAATAAAGATAGCCCTGAACGAGGAAGGAATTTCATCTCCCGACAGACTTTGGACTCAAAGTACAATTGGGCTCCTCTTGGTCTCATCGTTTAGCATGCTCTGCACAGTTCAGACATGCCAGCCCCACAATTGCATATGCCAGCTCCTTAACAAATCTTTTCCTCTATATGTGTATGCATCCTGCTGGTTCCACTTCTCTGCAACGTCCTACAACAGAAAGAAGATGGATATTGGACTCTTTAAATCTTATGTTAGTTTTCTCTTCCTGTAACAAGTACCTGAGATAATTCAATTTATAAAGAACAAAGGCTTACTCAGGTTCATGGTCTGTGTCTTAGCTTCTCTTCCGGTTGGTGTGACCCAAGTACCCGAGAAAAGCAACGCAAGAGGAAATGGTTTACTTCAGCTCACAGTTCAAGGGTCCGTTCGCTGTGGCAGGAAAGTGGAAGCATCGGGAGGCAGAAGCAGCTTGGTATCACATCGTAGCCGCAACCGTAAGAGAGGGGATGATGATGCCCGTGCCCAGCTGACCTTTTCTCTCTTATACACTTCAGGATCCAATGCAGATCCTAATCAGCACCACCTACAGTGTGCTGGTCTTTCTACATCACATAACCTAAGCAAGATAATTCCACACTGGCACTCTCAGGGCCCACACCCTGGCAATTGTAGACCTCAAGTTGACAATGAACTAACTGTACCCAAAACAGTTTCCTTCCATGGTTGCTAGGTGTCATTGCCTTGGGCCTGTGGTTAAGCAGCTCATCATGGAGAGGACCATGTGGTAAAGCTCATATTTTACAGGAAGCAGAAAGAAACTAAGGAGTCAGGATTTCAAAATCCAACTACTTCCCAAAGGTTCTACCACCTCCCCCAAAGTAGCAGAGGTTGGGGACCACGATTCAAACCTGGATTCCAGGGTGACTTCTAAGCTCCCAGCTTTTTTCACAGTTCCTCATCAGGGAAGGTGACCCTGGAAGGCAGGACTTCTTCTGATTTGCATTTGGAATTTTGAGGCTCAGCCACAGACAGATCATAAATTGTTGTTGAATGAGTGAATTCACACAGTGTGCTGAAACAAGGCTTCCCCAAGGGCATTGCCAAGGATTCTTGAAGATGTGATGTGGAATACTTGACGACCTATTCTTGGAAACCTCTCAGTTTCCAAGAATAGGTCCCTCCCACCATGAGACTCTGACTGTGGCCAGTGCCCTTCAGTTCCACCTCCTACTTGTAGCAGTAAGGTGGTATGCTACATCTCTTCTCTGCCCACCACTGGGGCCTGCCTCTCCTCTTTGCAAGTGATGTTCTCTCGATGGCTGAGCTTACACACTTCTTAGTATCCAATAGGAATCTCAGGAGCCTGGTGTTTTGGACCAGGCTCCTGCACTGGACCTTCTCAGACTACATGAAAAATCAAGATGGAGTCACCTATGCTGAAGTTCCTCAGCCTCAGCTGTCGTCTGATTCTTTAAGAAGCCAGGGGAAACAAGTTAAGGAATTTCCTTATTGGCCAGTTTCACCTGCATGCTGGTGAGGTCCCCTGTGCCTCAATCCTTACAGAGATGGAACATAGGCAACTCCATGTTACCAACCAGATTGCTGTTTCTCTGTCCCATTTTACAAAGAGTCTAACATTGAATCAACCAACCCACTTTCATCTCTCGTTTCTGCATTTCCCACTTTCCACACAGCCTGTTTCTCCCTGTAAGTCCAGGTTTTCTGTTTAGTTCACTGGGAGACTCATTCTGGTTTATGGGAAGATTCCAGTAGAAGAAGTAAGGTGAATAAAGTTCTTTTAGTTCTTAGCATGTGCCTAGTGATTCCAACTTGATCAGGGTGAGTATGCAACTTCTTAAACATGAAAGAAAGCACACGTCTGTGCACAGGCACACATTTGTACTTCTGTTTTCAGATGTACACACTTACATTTGCACAGCAGTATACACAAACACACTCGACCATCAGGCACCTGGGTCCTCCCCTCTGTCTCTCTGAAGGATCCTGTCTGACAGTCTGAGGGGTTACTGGAGGCCCTACTTGCATCATGTTCTGTACCTACTCCAGACTCCCTCAGGAGGAAAAGGCAGGCTTGGTTCATCTTAGCCTTGAACCTGGAGCAGAAAGATGAATGTATGCCACTAAGCCACTCTTCTGAGCGTGGAAACATCTTCCTGGTGGCATGAGGTGTTAGATGTGCTGGCCTGTCTCACAGTCTGCACTGTCTCAAGTTTGGACAGAAGACAGACTTTCCTGACCCACACCCCATCTAGCTCTTACAACAGATTCTTATCTAGTTCCCTTGTGCCACTCCTTGAGAAAGGGGTTGAAGTCCTCCCTCCTTCAGAGTCTTCCCTTGGACAGTCTCAATAGGGAAGCTGGGGGTAGGGGGGATATGGAGGTGGACAGATCACAAGCCCTCCTGGGGGTGGGGTCACAGAAGTAACAGAGCCATCTATTTGCTGTGACATACTGGTATTTCATTTGGTTTTTACAGGAGCCCTGCATCACCTACTTAATTAAATGAATTTGAAAGACAATCACTTTGGGATGTGTGTGTGGTCTGCCCTCTGCCCTCAGACCACCTCACTGTGTCTGTCTCCTTCAGACACGAGACTCTTTCCCTCACAGGTGCTGAATTGGAATAACCTGCATGTGACCTTGCCACCAGCCCATGGCACCTGTCCCATATCAAATCTGTTGAGTTAATTATCAAGCAGAGAGACCACTGGCCATGTCGTGACTACTCTGAGTTTGAGCCCTTCAATGCCATGTGAGTCTACTGAAATCAATCTTAGACCCACAGGAAAACTATGCAGACTTTTACTCTGGTGGAATTATCTGTCCATGGAATACATTCTGAGTCTTTTCTTAACAGAGAGTGGAATGTCCACAGCGTACAAGACTCTGCTCAGGGCTGTGTGGCGGAGTCCCTTCCCTTATGGGGGGATGGGCACTAAATACACAGTGCAAGCTTTCACATCAGTGTGTATCATTAAATAATTGAAGAACATGACTCCATAAAAGCAGAAAGTGTCCTGGTCCTCTTCCCCTTTAGAAAACAGGTTCAATGGCATTCCAAGCAGATGACCCCAGTTCTGTTTCTCTCCACAAGCAACCTGGCCCAGCAGCTCCGCAGGACACCATGGGATCTTGGCTCAGCATCAACTTTCATGAGTTCATCTGCTCCTGGCAGGAAGAAGAGTCGGGGAAATCTTGACGCTCATTGGGGAGACAATGTGAAAGTTGTCTGAGAGAGGTCAGACCTACCTCCAGAGTGTGTATCCGGAGCTTGGAGGCTGAGAAGTTCACCTTCTGTGGGGTTCTGACACTTGTCTGCCTGTTTGTGGAAGACCTCTCAGGCTGGGAGGGTCAGAAAGCAGCCACAGCCGAAGATGCAGACACAGTAAGCAAAGGCGCAACAATGGAGGGAAACCGGGCTTCAGATAGGACTAAAATACAGAATGAGCCCTGCAGTTAGGGACACTGAGGCTTCTGTGACTTTCTTGTAGATATCTGGGAAATCACAAGGAAGACTCTAAGATTAAACACACACACACACACACACACACACACACACACACACACACACGCTCTGGAGAGATGGCTCAGTGGTTAAGGACATTTACTCTTCTCCAGCACTGTACAGTTGCTTATGACGTCAGCTCCAGGGCATCAAATGCTCCTGACCTCTGCAGGCACCCACACACATGTACATATACCCACCTACTTACATGGAATTAAAAATAAAATAAGTCTTAAAAACGCATACAAAATATTTTAATTTTTTTTCTCTGAATCTAGGGTTTGATCCTGTGGAGACAAAAGTCATAACAATTATCAAGATATTATGTCACTTAATAAAAATTAAATCAGAGTTAAAGAACAAGAGTTTGGACACCCGCTGAGCAGGGTGGCATTTATAGTTTTAAATAAACATGGGAGATAATATGATTGACTGAAGGTATGTAAATCTCAGAAGTGAGGGATCCTCTCCGTGGTCCTGTTTGCAGTGGAGGACGTCCATGGTCACTCAAAGCACACACATGTACCTGGTACATGCATGAGGAGCCTTTGCATCTGAGAAGATTTTTGAGGAATTAAAAAGGCTTCTATGCCATTTGGTTAAAATTAGACTCCATGCTCTGAGCCAGTCATTTTAACAGAAAGAAAATGAAGCTAACCTGTTGTCTTCCAACAACATGCTAACTGGCAGTAAATGATTGACAAACTCCCCTTTCGAGCTTCATTTTATAGACAAGTAGGGAAAAGGCTAGACTGATGTATGTGGTCCAGGATGAAATCTGGAGGCATGACATGAAGTTACTTTTAGCCTGTCATACAAACATATGTACAGATGTGTGAAGGTAAGGTGCGGACAGACAAATATTTAATAGAACACTGTGTGCATGAATCGGTATATACATAATTCCTAGCTGCATCTTCTAAGAGGGCCTAGAATAAAGACACTCCAATTGCAACAAGCAAGCCCAGTGCCTAGCTCTCGGCTTCTAATGTGACTCTCCAAGGAAAGGAAATAAAAGTCCTGGGAGAGCAGGCTCACCAGGGAATGTGCAGGAGGAAGTGGAAGCTCTCTTGTAGTGCTGGAGAGTGAGGGAACACAGAAACCAGTAAGTAGGCAGACCAAAAAAGTGGGCACAGGGCCAAGAGACACAGGAGCCGGGTGGAGGCTCACAAGTCAAAGCCAGGACCATCTACGCAGGAAAAGTCATGATGCTCAGAGTATAAGTGAAGATCCACACGTCCACACAAAAGATAGAGATAAGTAAAGTGAGAACAGGCAGTCTGTACTCAGTTAACATGAAGATGCTCCACTCCAGGGAAGTGAAGTACAGTGGTCTGCTTCTCAAGCACACGCTCTACTGAGTGTCTAGAAAGAGATGCAGGGCAGAACTGACAATAGTGGGCAATGACAAACACCACCGGGTGAGGAAGGCTGGCACCATTGACAATGCCATGGTGACAGTGGGCACCCTGAAGTCCTCTCAAACTGTGCTTGGCCATGGAGAGACCACCCTGCTCAGCAGGGTGGGTGGGGAGAGCAGGTTTGTACCGAACAACTAGACATTAATGAATGTTCTGGAGCAGGAGACTCACGTGACATCTCTCTCCTCTGCACTTAAGAATAACCCTCCTAAAACACAGGTAGAGTTCAGGAGTGATGTGAGCGTGTGGCAAGTTTACCTTGCAATCAGAGGGAATAGCAGTTGTGTATTGATTACAGACACATCTGGACACACCAGCATCCATGGCGCTCAATGATATCCTTGGCCGGCTGGGGGCCATGGACATTGCCTACAGCTAGACACTGAGACCCAAGCACGTAGTGGATCAACAGCACTGGTCGTAAGTCAACAGTGAGCAACACACCCCGGATAATGGGGCCTGGTTAAATCTATCCAAAAGAAGATTTTCTGTTTTAGTCTTTAATCATTTACAGTTATTGGAAAGGAGAACTCCTCCATTACCTTCACTCTGAAAAGTGTCTTAGTCATCTCTTTATTAACTCTGTTGGGTCAATTTTCAAGTCAATGTTTCTAATTCAGCCCAAGCCTACCGGGATGAAATGCTATCATCCTGGAGCTGCTTTTCCAGAGATACCATGTAGCTCCTCCTGGTGCAACAGCACCAGCACAAGGTCCCTCAGGGAAGGGAAGGCTTCGGGGAAGGTTAGAAAGTACTCAGTGCCTCTCATCACAGAGGGTGTCAAGTGCAAGACACAAAGCATCAGGAACAAGGCGAAGGCCGAGGGTGGGAAGAGGCCTGATCTTGTCTTTAAAGCCGATTATGGAAGAGCAGACACAAGCCTGTTCTACAGATTGGAGTGACAGAATGGCCCCATCGGTTTCTGTGTGGTGGGTGATGTGCCTTCATCCCTTCAGGGTTAATGGTAGAAGGAGACCTCCTGTGCCACTGAGGACAAGCTATTTGTGTCGTGAGTGGATCTGCGGGTGTATGATGTATGGCGTCTTCTCTGTAGAAATCAGCAAACACTGGTGATATGCCTAGAGTGCCCAACTGCTTTCAGCCCACAAAGCCACCACCTTCTGCTTTCCTGTTGTCCCTTGCCTCCACTCCGCCCTCATGGCACCTTCCCTTCCAAGGCCCAGGGTGCCGGCTCCCCATCTCTTCAGATCAGGACCAGAATAGCTTTCGGCTCCAGATGGCTGGTACACTTGGCCCAGCCTTCCTCCCCCCTTCGCCAATCCTTGTGGCTTCCAAGCAGTACTGAGATGTAGCTGCCTGTGAGAAGCCTGGGAGAGAAGATGAGGTCCCTAGAACCTCCCAGCAAAGCCAGTATTTCAAGTAACCATTTACTCCTGGTCCCTTTATCACTTATTGTCTGATGGGAGGAGACAGAGGATAAAGCTAGTCATCCTTGTTTAAAAATGAAAAGACCAGGCTTAGGCGAGTGAACCTGGGGCAGGCAGTCAGGTGCTGCTGGGCATTTCTTCCTCTGGCTTTACAAGAATTCCTTGATTGTCTAATGGGAGCTCAGAGCATTCAGACATATGCCTGGGGACTGGAACCTGGCATTTCCCGATGCTAGAACCTATACCATTTTTATTCTGTACACGATGCTTCTCTCTGTACAAAAGAGACCCTGAGAGGGAAAGGTTGTTAGAGTGAGAACACAGAGCAAGAAGGAGGTTAACCCTAAGGTCTGTAGTGTTGAGAATGGCAATCTCTGGGTTTGCAACGCTGGGAAAGGAACCCAGGGTGTCCCAACACCAAGCTATACCCCAGCTCCAAGGAGGTGAAAGTTTAGCCTATAGTGAGGAGAGGTGGGGACTTTGAAAAAATGACTAATATTAAACCAGGTCATTAGGGTGAATTTATAAAGAGAAGGCAGGAGGCCGTACAGACAGGTACACATGTGTTCTCAACATGATGTGATTGATGAAGCTTGAGCCATATTTAGATTTTCAGCTTCTGAAGCTGAGCTAAATGAACTTCTTTCTTAATGAAATGGCCTGCCACAGGCACATCGTTAAAGTAATGGAAGGCAGATGGATACAGGGCAGAAACAACAAGGGAAGAGAAAGACATTTTGCTCTTAAGTAAGATGTTTAAAAAGAACCACCCAAGTCTGTGGGAACAAGGAAACTGTGTCTCACAAGCCAAGCCTCTATAAAGCTCACCTCACCGAAAGATCAGGGTATTTCCCCAGAGCCAGCTGAGCGCACGAATGAATTTTCATAAGGCTTAAGCATCAAAGGCTGCGCCCGCAACTCACCAGGATCCCATTAAGCATCACAAACATTTCAAGTCTCAGTAAATACAAAGACATTGCTGCTGCCGCCTTGCCTTTGATTTCCTGTAGTGGTTTGCATGTGCCATCAGCCATCCGTCCAGCATTTTTAATTCTCATTTCCCTTGGTAAAAATTTCCTGCGGTTAAATTGTCAAGAGAGTCAGAAAGCGGGGAGAGGTGAGGTTAGGCATTCAGGATGTGTGCGCACACCTCTGGGCAGAATGGCCCTGGTTCTGGAGGACCTGGGGACACATTCTGCCAGTAAAAGGACAGCAAGGGGAGTCAAGGAGGGGCTGGAACTCTGAGCCAGTACCTTCTCTGCCACACTAAGCCATCCTGCATGTTCTCCATTGGGACTGGTTAAACACAGTGGTGTCTTGTAAAGACCTTTGGTGAGACCTTTGCAATCCAGACTGTGTCTGTTTTGCCTTCTTGGGCCTCAAGAAACCGTTGTGGGCAGATGGAGTCACCAAGAGCCTTTCCAGGGCATTCGGCTGGACTTCAAAGTCCTAAGTAGTGGAGTGATCTGAGTGCTGGAGTTTCGGACAATTACCATAACCTGAGAGGGAGATAGGTGAACGTCAGATACAGCCTTGTTATCCCCCCTGTCCTCGCCTATTCTTTATGGGGAAATCCTTTGCCCAGTGCCTTTTCACTGCATGCTATATAAGTCTCCTAGGGTTCCCCTAGCAACTACCACAAGCAGAGTGTCTTAAAACAACAGGAACTGATTTCTCATCATGGAGCCTAGAAACCCAGGCCTGTGCTCCCTCCACAGGCTGCAGGGCAGGGCTCCTGCTTCAGTCCTTTGAGCTTCTGGCACTTCCAGCCCTCTTGGCATTCCTTCCAGTAGAGTGCCTCTCTACTCTCTGCCTCTGTGACCACCCAGCTTCTGCCCTGTGTGGCTCTAAGTCTCTCTCCTTATAACAAAGCCATTCACCAGACTAGGGCCTCAATTTAACTTGAATCTATTTATACTTGAATCTATATCCACAGGTCAAAGACTGGAGTGGATATTTAAGGGGGGGTACTATTTGTATCCACTATATTTTTTGATATGATTCTGATAATAATTTTAATATAATAATTTGAAAGTCTGTCCTTGCTATATTTTCATACTGTTAGAATAGCTACTTATTGCATACTTTGAATGTCCAGTTGAATTGTGTGTTTGTGTCAGTTTCCTCATTGGGCATTGAGCCCACAGGCATGTTTGCACACATACTCCATTGTGTATGTGGTATGCACCTTTCTGTTGCTATGGACATGTGAGGTTTACAGTGATTGTATAGGTAAGTGTACTGTATTAGTCAGCCTTCTGTGACAAATGCGGAGAGAACCACTTGATAAATAGAGGAGGTTTCAGTTCATACTATATTTGACCCTGTTGCTTGGTGTCAATGGTTGGGCTGTAAGTATAGTGAGTTCATAGAGGAGAGGGAGGGGAGGAGGAGGGGGAGGGGGAGGGGGCACGATCATTGCATGGCAGCTAAAAGCAAAAGGAGAGCCAGAAAGGGATCTGTGTCCCAGAACCTCCTTCAAGAGCATTCCTAGGTGGTATAACTTCCTCCGATGAAGCCTTGCCTGGTAAAGGTCTCAGTTCCCTCTAGCACATGGGCTGGAAGCCAGTGCTACAACATGGGGCTTTTGGGGGACATTCTACATCCAGTCTGAAGCAGAATGCATGTGTGTTTGCGCAGTATGGATGTCTTCAGGTTTAACAAGTTTTAGCTAAATGTGTTGTTTGCATCTTTCCCTGAGGGAACACACTCACTCAACACCTGAGCATTCACAGCCTCATCTAGTGTGTGTGTGTGTGTGTGTGTGTGTGTGTGTGTGTGTGTGTGTGTGAGATCATGCCATTTCCCAAAGGAAGAGCATCAGACTCAGGAAACAAATGGCCAAATGACCACTTGAGAGAAATTCAATTAGAGTGGATAGCAGAGCCTGTGACCTGTGAAGGGTGGTTGGCAGATGCGGCTCATTCTCTTCATGCCTGTGATAGTCTTGCTGGGGACAGGGTGGAGCAGAAATTCTTTCCTGCATATTCTGTGGTGGTGTCTATGGGTCCTCACCTTGTGGGTTTGTGGTATCTCAGAACAAGAAACTCCTACCCACGGGGACTGGGAAGGTTTGTAGGTGTCCCATAGCTCCACACCAGAATTTGCTTAGGGCTTTTCATGCTGAACAGGGTGGAGTGAATTTGAACTGATCTGGACACTCAGGTGAGAGGGGGTCTCAGGTCCCGGGCCCCAGCCACTGGGTCAGAGCAGAATAAATCTATCCTAAGTAGAGCTTCTCTCCCACTACAACCTAAGAATAAAGGAAACATGGCAAAACATTTCTAAGTGGGTCCCCTGCCAAGGGAGCAGCTGTTAGTGTTGTTAATGGAAGAGACAGGTGCTCTCTTCGGCTGCTGGGACAGACAGGGTGTGTTCCAGCGGATCCCAGGCATAAGGGCTGTCTGAGGGCACAGTCCTCATGGCTGTGCTATGGATATGGGCTTGGGGGAAGGCAGAAGGACTTCCCCCTGGGCTGTAGGAGCTATAATGACTCCATTCAGATGCTGGACCTATTCTTTACTACTTAGAGTCCAGATATAATAAGGATGCTGCCTATAAGGAACCTTCGAGACCCAAGCAGAGAAGCCAGACACAGTCTGGACTGAGAGCCGACAAGATGCCTCGTGTTCTTCCTATTGAAGGTCATGCAGGGCAACTGCGTATGGTGTGGAAGGTCAAGCCGGCAGAGAATCACAGTGTGTGGAAATCCTCCCTGAGCCTCCTTTCTGGCTGCCCAGGGGACACTGCAGAGGTGCTGTGTGCAGAACACAGCCACAGGTAACTTCTTAAAAGGCACAAACACGCCTCTCATTAACATCCTTTGTATATTTTTATAGCAACAGAAACTTTCAGCTCCAAAATCTAGAGCAATGACCCAACCTGATTGGCAAAGCCATGCCACAGCTTCAGGATTCTTTTTTCCTTTTTTTTTTTAAAAAAAAAACAACACGTCATTTACAATTGACCTTTAACCATCCTGGATTGGTGACTTCAACTGCTGCTGGGAGAGTCATGAGCATTTCAGGTCAGACGATTAGTCCCCATTTTGCCTAACTTAGAATAATAAATATTTCCTAGCCAGATCATGACCTATTTCGATATTGGGGTATCACTATGGGTGGCGGGGAGGGTCCATTTCGTCATGGAGTGGCACACATCAGTGAATAGCAGTCTCTCCAGGACAGACTTTGTATGTAAATGTGCCTTCAAATACCCCTAGCCCTCAACCTCCCCCCCCCCCCCCCGAGCTAACTACATCCTGGATTTGTCTTAATGTTTCCTTTCCTTTCTCCATAGTTTTCCTCTGAGCAGCATGGCTGCCATTTTTGGTCTCCCACGGAGGGACTTGTGCTGTATTGATCATTGCACGATTGCTCCTGTGCCTCTGACTCCTAGCCTGCCCCCCCCACCCCCAGGTGATGCTGGTGGCAGCTGTGTGTCCACTGTAGCTCTGTTGTCCACGCTGAGAACAGGGCTGCTGGCCCAGAAGGAGCAGGTGTGAAGTCAGCAGAGCCCAGTTAGTGCCAAGTACCTGGAGGGCATGGGAAACGAGCTTGCTCCCATGGGCCACAGGGAGGGTTTCCAGCTCAAGTGGAAGTGTCGTTATTGCACAATGAACACACACAGATACAATATCTTAAAAACTAAAATTAAATGTAAAATTCCAGATGAAATAAATCCATCAAATCCAGAAGCTACTTTGAGCTACTGGATAAATTATAAGAAAACATATTTTTGTTTCATGAAAATAACAAAAACTTCCAATTTTTTTTAGGTTTAATGAATGTAAGAGTAGTTGGACTTGAGTTTGAAATTTAACAAACTAACAAAAGCAAATTAATATTTTAACAATGCTATATATTGCTGTACAAGAAACATGGCTGATTTGTTTTGCCCTTGGGCTTTCAAGACAGGGTCTTATGTAGCCCTGGTGGTCCCAAGGATGACTTTAATTAATACCTTGAGCTCCTAAGTCTCCTGCCTCCACCCTCCAAGTGCTGGGATTACAGTTAAGTGCCACCATCCCCACTTCTCACAAGATATTTATAGGGACTAGGCATTTATTTTATTCATAATCTTTATTCTAACTAACAAATAACACATACACATATATGGTATCCAAAAATTGTTTTGATATATTATAGACTGCAGAATAGTCATTACAATTCAGGATAATTGATGTACCTGTTATTTGTGATGAGAACATTTCAGTGTGCTCAGCCTCCCGAGCATGCTGGTTATTATTAGCTATAGCCACGCTTCTGGACAACACTCAACCCATTCCTGTTGCTGTTGGAACTTGGGTTTCCAGCACCCACCAGCCAGCCTCTGGCTGTGCTCTCTCTGCTTCTGAGTTCAGGCTCCCGAGACTCACAGAGACTTGAGATGCTGTAGAATTTATCTCCTGGGACGTGGCTGTCTCATTAAGCACGCCATTTTCAATGTAATCACGAAGTGATAGAAGGAGAGACACGAGTTGGTGTCGGAAATGATTTGGTTCAATGTCCTATTGTACACAACTACAAGTCACCTAGTGGCTGAATAGGAGGGAATTGGTGACAGCTGAACAAGTTCCCACATAAAATTGTGACATCATTTTGCTTAGAGGAGACACATCAAACAAAATATCAATTTCTTTATTCAAACATTGTTTTGTGGTTAAATTACGAACCACAAGGTGGTGCCACCTGTTACCTATTAAAATGTTTACTATTCAACAATAACAACAACAATAACAACAACTGGGCTGGCAAGATGACTTGGTGGATAAAGGTGATTGGAACCAAATCTGCCAATCTAACCTCAAGCTCTGATTTCCAAAAGTTGTTTTCTGACCTCCACATGTTTGCTATGACACTGTGGTAACACATGTGAGCGCGTGAGCACACACACACACACACACACACACACACACACACACACACAAATGTACAAAACCATTTGAAAGACTGCAAATGTGAGGGGAGCTACGGAGCGAGCAGAACCTTGTGCATTGTTGGGGAGGTGAAATACTGTGGTCGCTTTGAAAAGCAATGTAGTCATTACTCAAAGATTAAAAGTAGACTTATTGCAGATCCAACAGTTTTACTTCTTTGTATATACCCCAGAAAACTTCTTTTTCTTCCTTTTACTGAAAATAGATTTTTTTCCATCCGATATATTTTGATTATGGTCCCCTCCCCCATCTCCTCCAAGATTCCCTTTACAGTCTCTCTTTTCTGAATCCATACCCTTTTTGTCTAGGGTTAGAAAACAAGTAGGCATTTAAAGAACAGCAATAAAATGAATAAAAATTTAAATAAGATAAAATTAAGCAAAACAAACCAGAATAGAGCAAAACGAACAAACAGAAGAAAACAGAGCTGAAGGAAAGGCCCAACATGCTCATGTAGACAAAGAGACACACATGTTGGTTCACACAGGAATCTCCCCAAAACACAAAACTAGAAGTCATAATAAATACCCACTGGACCTGCAAGTTAAAAACCAAAAAAAAACCCCAAAAAATTCCTATCAAAACCATATGAAACAAAGAACCTCTAAAGATACCACTGAGTTCGTCTTGTGTTGGCCATCTGCTGCTTTGCATGGGGCCTGGCCTTAAGAATGTTTGCATCCCCAGTGAGAACCTGTGGTTATCAGTTGGACAGTGTTTGTGGGTTAGGGATGGGGGCATCTGTCCTCTTCCACTCTCAGTGCTGAGACTCGGTCTGATATAGACACATGCAGGCCTTGTGCATGCGGTCTCAGTCTCTGTACTTGCATATGTGTTGGTTCTGCTGCATTAGAAGGCCTTGTTTCCTTTGTTTCCCCCAAGCCTACTGACTCTTACAATCTTGATGCCTCTTCTTCTGAAGAGTTTCCTAAGCCCTAAGGGGAGGGATTTGATGGAGACATTCAATTTAGGACTGTGTTCCAAGGTCTATTATTCAGTCGTGGGTCCTTATATTTGTTCTCACCTACTACAGGAAGAAGCTTCTCTGATAATGGCTGAGCAAAAACTGACCTATGAGTATAGCAGTGTGTTGTTAGGAGTCATTTTATTGCTATGTTCCTTTAGCACTAGATCCCTGGCCTTTCTCGTTTCTGTTTCTTGGCCACCGTCAGGTATGGGTTCTGTTTCACAGAGAGGGCCAATCAGATAGTTATTTGGTTGCTCCTACAAACTTTGTGACCCTATTGCCATAGCACATCATGCAGGCAGGTCATCGTCGTACAGTGAAGGCTTTGTGACTGTGTTGGTGCTTACTTTGCTCCTTTGGTAGCATGTGGAGTACCTCCCAATATAGTGAACACTAGTTCATAGTGGTGCAGGGTCTAGGCAGGCACCAACTTGACTCCTCCATGTTTAATGGTGTCTTCAGAAACAGGGCCTTGCTGTCAGTTTTTGAAGAGCAACCAATAGCCTGGGTTGTGTGGCGGTGTCTTTGGAGCCAGGACCCTTTGGTCAACAGCTGTATTACATGTAATCCATTCCCAGCACTGCAAACTTCATTTGGTGATGAGAGATATCCAGCTGGGGCTCCTTCTACCCTGTTATTTGCCAATTTATTTAGATTGCCTTCATAGATGTATATATTTTAGGAAGCATGTGCTGTATTAGGTTTCCCCTTAAATGGCCCTTAGTTTTAGCTGTCCCTGTCCATATTCCCTCCCTCACCCCCTACTTCCCTTCGCTTCCTAGGTTGATCCTCCTATTCCTGCCCCAATCCATACTGTTTATTCTATTTCTTCTTCCTAAGGATGTTCATCCCTCCCAACCCCATTCCCTTACTCTTTACCTAACCTCTGTGGTTATATGAATTTTAACATGCTTATCAAAGACTTGTCTTCTAAAATCCACATATAAGTGAATAAATCATATTTATCTTTCTGGGTCTGGGACACCTCACTCTGCCTGATAGTTTTATGTCAGCTTGACACAAGCTAAAGTCGTCCGAGAGGAGGGTAGCTCAGTTAAGAAAATGTTTCCATAAGATTGAGCTGTGGGCAAACTGTAGGGCATTTTCCTAATCAGTGACGGATGCGGGAGGACCCAGCCCACTGTGGGTGGTGCGCCGGGCTGGTGGTTCTGGGCTCTATAAGAAAGCAGGCTGAGCAAGCCATGGGGAGCAAGTCAGCAAGCAGCATCCCTCCATGGCCTCTGCATCAGCTCCTGCCTCCAGGGTCTGGTCCTGTTTGAGTTCTTGACTTACTTCAGTGATGAACTGTGATGTGGAACTGTAAGCCAAATAAACCCTCTCCTCCCCATCTTGCTTTTGGTCATGGTGTTTCATCACAGCAACAGTAACCTTAACTGAGACACTAGGGAGGATTTTTTTTTTCCTAGCTCCATTCCTTTACCTGTAATTTTCATGATTTCCTTTTTTATTAAAAAATGGCTGAGTAATATTCCATTGTGTAAATGTACTGCATTTTATTTATCTGTTGATATACTGATGGATAGCTAGACTGTTTCTAATTTCTGGCTATTATGAATAGAGCAGCAATGAATATGGTTAAAAACGTATCTCTGTTGTACGGTGAGGTATCCTTTGGGTGTATGCTAAAGAAAATAGTGCAGTTGGATTTTGGGGATAGATTATTGCCAGCTTTCTGAGGAAACTTTGCACGGTGTTTTGGTGGACTCTAGCTTGTGCTAAGTTGACACACAAAGTCAGCCAGTACACATGGATTTCCACAGTGGATGTACAAATTTACACTCCCACCAGCAGTGGATGAGTGTTCTCCTTACTCCACATCCTTGCCAGCATGAGCTGTCATTTGTTTTATTGATCTTAGCCATTCTGACAAGTGTAAGGGAAAATATCAAAGTAGTTTTGATTTGCATTTCCCAGATAGCTAAGGATGTTGAACATTTAAGTGCTTTTCAGTTATTTGTGTTTCCTCTTTTGAGAATTCTTTATTTAGATCTCTATACCATTTTTAAAATTGGGTTGCTTTTCTGATGTTCAGTATTGTAAATTCTTTATGTATTTTAGATACTTGCCCTCTATTAGATGTGTAGGGGTGAAATCTGTTTTCATTATGTAGCTTGCCACTTTGTCTGAATGATGGTGTCCATTGCCATATAGAAGCATTTCAGTTTCATACTGTCCCATTTATTAATTATTGATCTTACTGCCTGTGCTATTGGCTTTCTGTCCAGGAAGGCTTTTCCTCTACCAGTCAGTTCAAGGCTTTTCCCCACCTTCTTTTCTATCAGATTCAGGGTATCTGATTTTATGTTGTCTGTGATCCATTTGGAATTGGGTTTTTTGCAGGGTGATATGTATGAATCTATTTGGATTCTTCTACATGCAGACTTCCAGTTTGACCAGCAGCGTTCGTTGAAGGTGCGATCTCCCCCCGAGCCACCTCAGTGTGTATTTCTGGCTTCTAAAAAGTTAGCTGTCTATAAATGTGTAGGCTTATACCTGAGCCTTCAGTTCTATTCAATTGATCAACACGTCTGTTTTTGTGGCAATGCCATGCTGTTTTTATTACTGTAGCTCCAGCACAATTTGAGGTCCATGACAGTGACACCTCTAGCAGTTCTTTATTATTTAGGATAGCTTTAGTTTTTGTTTTGCTTTGTTTTGTTTTTTATATGAAGCTTGAAATTGTCCTTTCAAGTTCCGTGAAGAATTGTGTTGAAATTTGATGGATATTACATTAAATCAATAGATTGCTTTTTTAGGATGGCCATTTTCACTGTGTTAATCCATAACACATAAGCGTCCATAAGCGTGGAGGATCAACCATTCCTTTCTATCTTCTGATATCTTCTTCAATTTCTTTCTTCAATGTTTTAAAGTTTTTATCATATAATCTTCCACTTGCTTAGTTTGAGTTACCCCAATATATTTTATTTTATTTTTTGAGGCTATTGTGAAAGGTGTTGTTTCCCTGATTTCTTTCTCAATTTGTTTGTGATTTGTATATAGGAAGGCTACTGATTTTCACATATTAGTTTTGTACCAAGCTACTTCGCTGAAAGTGTTTAATAGCTGTAGGAGTTTCCTGGTGAATTTTTAGGATCACTTATGTATACAATCACATCACCTTCAAATAATGGGACATTGATTTATTTTCTATTTGCATTCCTTGATCACCTTTAATTGTCTTATTGCTCTAGCCAGGACTGCTAGTACTATATTGTATATAGACAGTGGCCAGCTTTGTCCTCTTTCTGATTTTAGTAGGATGCTTTGAGGTTGTCTCCATAGACTGACGTTGACTTTGAGCTTGATGATGTAAATTGTCTCTAGGATTTTGTCCTTTGTATCCCTAGTTTCTGCAGGAATTTTATGATGGAGGGATGTTGGGTTTTGTCCATGGCCTTTTCTCCATCTATTGGGATGATCCTGTAGGTTTTTGTTTTTCAGTTTGCTTATATGATGGATTATATTTATTGATTTATGTATGTTGAACCATTCCTGTATCTCTAGAATGAAGCTCACTTGATCATAGTGGATGGTTTTTTGATGTGATCTTGGATTTGGTTTGCAAGTATTTTATTGAGATTTTTTTCAACTATGTCAATAAGGGAAATTATCTGTGATTATCTTTGTTGGGTCTTTGTGTGATTTGGGTATCAGGGTAACTGTGGCCTTATAAAAAAATTAGACAATGTTCTCTCTGTCTCTATTTTGTGGAATAATTTGAGAAGTATTGGTGCTAATTCTTCTTTGAAAGTTTGGTAGAATTCTGTACTTCATTTGATTGGTGGACTTATAATTTCTGCTTCTATTTCCCTAGGGGCTATAGGTTTGTTTAAATTGATTATCTGTTCTTGATTTAACTTTGGTAAGTGGTGTATATCAGTAAAATTATCCATTTCTTTTAAATTTTCAGTTTGTCAGTGTGCAGGTTTTAAAAGTATGTTTTTATGATTCTCTGAATTTCCTTGTTGTCTGTTGTAAGGTACCCCCTTTCCTCTCTGATTTTGTTAATTTGGATTCTCTCTCTCTCTCTCTCTCACTCAGTTAATTTTGCTAGAGGTTTGTCAATTTTATTGATTTTCTCAAAGAACCAACTCATTGTTTCATTAATTCTTAGTATTGTTTTTGTTTGTTTCTATGTTGTTTGTTTGTTTTTCTTTTTCGAGACAGGGTTTCTCTGTGTAGCCCTGGCTGTCCTGGAACTCACTCTGTAGACCAGGCTGGCCTCGAACTCAGAAATCCGCCTGCCTCTGCCTCCTGAGTGCTGGGATCAAAGGCGTGCGCCACCACTGCCCGGCTGTTTGTTTCTATTTTATTTTAGCCACAAGTTTGATTATTTCTTGTGACTTATTCTTTTGTGTATTATTTCTTTCATTGCAGAGCTTTAAATTACTAATATAAACAAACTTTCTCCATCTTTTAAAGGTAGGCACTTTGCCTCTTGGAACTGTTTGTTTGTTTTGGGTGTTTTATTTGGTTTGTTCTGTTTTTTTGTCAACTTGACACAAGCTAGAGTCATTGTGGAGGAGGGAACCTCAACTTAGAAAATGCTGTCATCAGAGAGACCTGTGGCAAGGCTGTGGGGAATTTTCTTGATTGATAATTGATGTGGGAGGGCCCAACCCACTGTGAGCAGTGCCACTCCTGGGCAGGTGGTCCTGGGGTGTACAAGAAAGCAAGCCATGGAGAGCAAGCCAGTAAGCAGCATTCTTCAGTGGCCTCAGCTTTATATACTACCTTTATATAGCTTTATATCCTGCCCTCACTTCCCTTGATGATGGAATGTAAGCTTTAAGGTAAAATCAACCCTTTCTTCCTCAAGTTGCTCCTGGTTATTGTGTTTATTATAGCAACAGAAAGCAACTCTGACAGTGACCTTGTAATCAGTGTCAACATCACGAAGCCATTCTTCATCACATCACCCATCCTATCCCTATTAATCCTTCTCCTAAGTTCTAACACAGTAGGCCAGCTGTGCATGCATTAGAACTTTATGTAGACAACACCATGAAATATCTTTCCTTTTGTGTTGGTCTTTCCCCTCTTTTTATTACCTCAGTGAGGCTCATTCTTGTTGAATGCTGTGGTGATCTCTTCAGTTTATCATTACTGGTTGATACTGTACCATATCCATACACTACAACTTACTTATCCTTTCTACTAGTGGTGAGTGTTGGAGTACCTCTAATTTAAATATGGAGGCGATTAATCTCCATTGGCTATTGTGATTAAATTCAGAACCACCTAGAAAAGTAGTAAAGCACACTTCTGCGTGTGCCAGTGAGGGTGTTCCAGACAGAGCTATCTGAGGGGGCAAGAGTCACCCTGGAGGTGGTGGTACCATTCTGTAGGCTTGGAAAACAGGTGGGTCAAAGGACAAAGGGAGAAAGTCAACAGATTGCAGGTGCCCTTTCTCTGCTTCCTGGCCCATCTTGGTGTGAGCTGCCCTGCTGCTGACCTCTGGCATGATGAGCCCACACCCCTGAAATGGGATCCAATGAAGCTTCCCTCCCTTGAGTAGCTTGCATCAGATATTTTGCCACAGTGATGCAGAAAGAACTATGACAGAGTCTAATGTTGACAGTGTTTCTGGAACTTTCTCCTGGGTGTTTCTGTCCACCATTTGCTAGGCCAGAGGTAGGGAGTATTGTGCTTGGTGTTACTGATCTTTTGAAGGACAGATGCAGGTAGACATCCATTTGCTTTTACTCCTCAATGAGCCGGTTGGGTACATTGCCCACACTCACTGGCCTTGTGAATTTTCTGTTTCGAGAGCAGCCTCTCTATTGGGTTATTCCCTTTTCTTCTTTATTCATCTTCATGGAGTTTGTCAGTCACACTTAGCAAAAATCTTTTTCCCTCTTGTGATTTGCTATTTTATTCTCTCTTACATTCCTTGATGGACAGACGGTTGTAAATCTAATAGTCTTACTTTTAATGAGCATGTTGTTTTTCTTGGCTAGATAATTTCTCAGTAGAACCAAGTCATGGAAACTCCACTGGCAAATTCTAGGAGTTTTAGTGTTTTTAAGTATATTTAGATCTGTCATCAACCTCAAAACTTTTATGTATGATATGAGTTAAGGGATGGTGCAATGGTTTAGAATAAAAGTCACTTTTATTTGCAAGATGTAATTGTTGTTTCAGAGGCTTACTGCTGAATAAACTCACACTTTCTAGTTCTTTCGAACTCTGGCTGGCTGGTTCAACTCCACTGTTCTGGCTGAAACGCCTCTCTAATCTGACTGATTCAATCTGGCTTCTCTCAGCTCTTCACTGGATTGATCTACTTGGCCTCAAACTAACTCTGGCAATTTGTTCTAATTGTCTATCTCCTTCTTAGTCTATGGCTTCAACTGCCTCCTCTGACCTATATTGAACTGCATGAACTCACAGATGAACGCAACTCCACTGCACTACACTCACTGCACCGACTCTAACTGGCTGACTCTTCCTGCACTGCTCTTAAATAGCTTCTCTTTCTTGCACTGTTCTCATGAGAGTTGGGAGTATTTGACCTCTGACTCATTCTGTCAAATCATTCTCTGATTTGTCACTTTGTCTGCCCCTCAATTAGACATCATTCTCAAACATGGCTGCTTTATCCTACAAACTAATTTTACCGTAAAGGTGTGTACTAAGGGTATGTCCGCATTCCAGCCAGATCACACAGACCTTGGTCTTTGGATGTGATCCTTTGCCGAAGCAGCCAAATACTTGTAGAAATCCAATCCCTAAAGTAACAATGTTGCCAAGTGCTGACCCTTTTAAGGGAAATGAATGTTTTCTTGCAGAAGGGACCTTTTCTTCTAGTGGGATAGGATAGGTTACTATGCAAATGGGTCTCGTGTGGCCTTTCTTCCCCATTCCCACTGTAACTGTACTATGAGATCCCCACCAGACGCTGAGTGTGTTCCTGGCTCTACTTCTGGAAGTCTGTTAGTTTCCCACTGCTGTGATAAAAGCACCATGGCCAAGGCAACTTATAAAAGGAAGAGTTTGCATTGGGCTAACGGTTTCAGGATGAAGCATGTCGGCTAGCACACACCGTAGCTGGAGCTGGAAGCTGAGACCTAAAGGCTCATGTCTCAAACCACAAACGTGAGAAAAAGATCAAAATAGTGCAAATCTTTGAGGATTCAGAACATACCCCAAGTTACATATTTCTTCCAACAAGGCAATACCTTCCTAAACCTTCTCAAACAGTCAACAACTGAAGACCAACCATTCAAATACCCAAGAAGATGGAGGACACTTCACTCCCTTAGACATGTGGCCATATCATAATACAAAATGCATTTAGTTCAAGTTCTAAAACCCCATAGACTTTTATAGTCTCAACACTTGAAATTCCAAAGTCTCTTCTGAGACTAAAAAAAATCTCTTAACTGTATCTCCTGTAAAGTCAAAAGACAAATTAAATACTTCTGACATACAATGGCACAGAATATAAACTATCATTGCTGTGATTTCTTCTATACAAGCCAAATAGAGACCTTTGAAAATAGGGATAAAAGAGGAATTTTATTTTGCTTATTTTGGCATGATGAATTGGGTTTCCCAATGAGTTTTTATGCCTGGACAATGTTGAAACGAGAAATTAAAATTAATGCAAGAACACACAAGCTTGCCAGACTGATAAGTCAATAAGCCATTTTGAGTTCTTGGACTTGCTAGAGTGAAGGCCTGTGGTGTGACACCAGAGATTAAACAGATACAGAAATACATCTAATGTGTCCAGCACAAATACTGTCTTAAAAGCAAGAACTTATAACTTTCAAATGTATGTTATGGGGGAAACTACCAGAAAAGCAAAGAAATCAGGAGGGAATGGAAGGAGGGCAGGGAAAACTGCTGGGATGATGAAATAACACATAGGCATGTGCATTGTCACATGACAGAGACATGTGCACTGTTTAATGACACAGGCATGTGTACTGTCACATGACACACAGGCGTTGGACCATGAAAGGCAGTCTATGTTCTGGTTGAGCTATGTTTGAACTCGGCGACCCAGTGGACTTAATCCATGAGGGACAGAAGATTGTTTGCCCATGCTTCCAGACACCAGGCTGACACCACGAGGCCCTCAACTCCATAATTCTGTGGTCATCAGTCATGTAGGGCCATGCCCCAAGCCCTGGTAGTCTGTCTGGACTCCACCCCCACAGTTACCTGGCAACAGCCAGGTAGCCCGACCCACTATACAAGGGGCTGTGTGGTCCCTCCCCGTTCTCTTGCCCATGCTCTCTTGTCCTCTTTTCTTCTCTTATTCTCTCCCTTGTCTCTTGTCTCCCTACCCTCCATCTCTCCCCATTCTCTACCCCCTTTTTCCACGTGACCATGGCTGGCTCTCATTTCTCTATCTCTTCTTTCTCTCTTTACTTTTCTATCTCTTTTCTTTCCCCTTACTTTTCTATAATAAAACTTTAAAATCATGGGCTGTCTCTTCTTATTTAAACTCACCGTGTTGGAACAATGGAACAGGCCTCTCAGCGCTTCCAGCCGCCAGACCGGACCAAGGAATCACACCTCCAGCTCCTCCCCGGCCGGGTCTCCCTCAACAGGTACATGGGCCCGCATCAGAACGGGCCGCACACAGGCATGTGCACTGTCAGATGACACACGGGCATGTGCACTGTCGAAATGATTAAGTGGCTGAACTGTCATGACAAG
The DNA here is from genome assembly GCA_036184795.1 of Tokudaia tokunoshimensis. Lineage (NCBI taxonomy): Eukaryota > Metazoa > Chordata > Mammalia > Rodentia > Muridae > Tokudaia > Tokudaia tokunoshimensis. The sequence continues at coordinate 77,262,478 of BTHU01000014.1, forward strand.
ACAGAGAGGTTGGGCAGGAACTTTGTAAACTCAGCCTAAAAGATCTGACTTTATAAAGAGACAACATACAAAGAGACACAACAAAAACTTGAGTGCACAGAGATGGCTAGCATCTAAAGTTACACAGCAAGTGGTATCTAAGCAGCAGAAAGCTCGTGTTGCACCCAAACACCAAGTTAACCAGCTTTGAGAGAAATCTCTCTTCTTTCCATTTTTAAGTGCCTCAAACTGTACAAAGCAGAGACATCCAAGAAACCAGACACACTACACAAAAAGCATTATCACAATGATTGGTTTAAGCCACATTTTCATTAATACACAGATCAAAGAAGCCAAAAGTCAGTGGGAGTGTGGCAGATTTGAGAAACAAAATTAACAGTCTAGAACTAATGAGCACTTACAGAGTGTTGCACCCACTTAGACGGGATGTATTCTTCTTGAGCCTTGCTGAGTTCAGCGAATTTCAAATGATGGCTTGTGACCGCAATTCGATTAAATTAGAAATTGATGACAAAAAAGAAAATGAGAAAAGCACTATAAGTTTGGAAATAAAGCCACACTCAAATCTTCAGAGGTCAAGAACAAAAGGAGAAATCATAACAGATGCATGAAGATACTCAGGACTGACGAGGAGATTATTGACCATAGTTAGTGGGGTGCCAATGCTAGAGAAGTGAAAGCATAGCGGCAAGTGTTGGCCCAGTAAAATTGAAAGTGCTTGACTGGGCAGTGGTGGCTCATGTCTTTAATCCCAGCACTTGGGAGGCAGAGGCAGGCGGATTTCTGAGTTAGAGGTCCGTCTTGTCTACAGAGTGAGTTCCAGGACAGCTTGTATCTTCAAACATGGTCATTCTCACTCCAGGTCAGAAATGGTCTCTAAGATCTCAGGGATAAGGGATAGGGGTGTATCTCATTGATTAAAAGCATAGCATGCCCCACTCTTGCAGAGGACCTGATTTCCAGAATCCATGATAGGTATCTCCAGCTCCAGAATCTCGCCCTCTTCTGGCCTCTACAGGCATTGCACTCAGTGGGTTTATACTCCCTCATAGATGCACAGAAATACTCTGATGAAGTCATTTTCTCAGTTGAGGTTCCCTCTTCCCCAATGACTCTAGCTTGTTTTAAATTGACAAAAACCAAAAAAACAAAACACCCCACACAAACAAACATACACAAAAAACAAAAACAAACAAAAACCCTAACCAGATTCCTTTTGCTTTGTGCATTTTGTCTCAATTTGAATACCTATTCTTTCTCATTCTTCCATTCTCTCGCTCCCCCCTTTTTTTATGTAAAATTTACCTGAAATAATTAAATCAGTATTACAAAGAACAGTATGCCAGAAAACTTATTTGAAATGAATAAATTACCAAGGAAAATAACTGAAATCTCAGCAGTGATATATGTAATCAAATTAGTAATTTAAATTCTGCCCAAGAGAAAATATCAGACCCAGAGGGTTTTAGGAACAAGTTCTAAAATTTCAAAGAACAGATCACTCTAATCTTAGCAAAAGTATTCCAGTGAGTATAAACATAGAAAATGTGTCTGGAGCTTTGCATTTAAAATCTGAATCCTGATTAGTCATGAGATAGAAAAACTCATTAATGAACCTTGTTCTCAAACTTAGATGCAAAAATGCATAACAAAATATGAACAGCATCTATCGTCCAGGGAGAACAGTGGTTCTCAACCTTCCCAATGATGCGACCCTTTCACATAGCCCCTCATGCTGTGCTGACCATAACCATAAGATTATTTTTGTTGGTACTTCATAACTGTAACTTTGCCACTGCTATGAATTGTAATGTAAAATCTCTGGTAGGCAGGAAATGACATTCTTCCCCTATGAAAGCTCTTGATATAGAGGGACCTGGGTTTAACTAAGAGATACAGTATGGCACAACAGTGCAAAAAAAAAATGTAACTGTAATTTACCACAGCAACCAATCAAACAATAATATAATAAACCCATTTGATATATAAAAACAACAAAATTATTTTAAAATTCTTGCATAAATTAGGAATAAAAGAAGCTCTCTTAAATGTGTAAATGGTAACAGCTCTCTAGATGGGAAGTGGTAGAATCATTCAGGTTTGCAAAGAGAACATGTTGACTTGCTGTTCTGTCTACAATCGTGCATGGTGGGTGCCTGTGAGTTCAGGAAGGAAAGCTAAGACAGGGCACAGAGACTGTCACAGGAAACACAACACAGCACTATATTACTTGCAGGCAAAATCAAGAAGCTGAAAATAGATTATTAGAAATAAAAAAATTACCAAGAGCATCCACTGTAAACTAAAGACATTTATTTACTTAGAAAATCAAGTTTCATTAAAAAGGTCAAATTTACAACGTCTACATTATTGGCACCTGGAAGCATGTTTACAAAGGATGTATAAAGGCAGCAGGGCTGGTTTAATAAAGCAAGCCAGCGAGCAAGCCAATGTAACAACAGACAGAAGGGAGAGACACATGTGGGAAAGGCCCCAGGAGCTTGAGTAGGGGCTCCGTGCTGGTGGGTAAGGAGAACCAACGACGTAGAAGCAGCGGAACTGTTCATGCTCTGGGTAAGGGCCCCGAAATTCTGCTCAGGACCTCTGTAGAACTATGTGTGATTATTTAGAGCAAGGGAAAAGACTTCCACCTGTGAAGACATCGTCAAACTTGAGTTAACAAACGCAGTGCTGGCACACCAGTGAAAAAAGACATGAATAAATAAATTATTTTATGTAAAAAAAAATCCAGTCTCAAAAAACAAACAAACAAACAAGCAAGCAAAAACCCCAAACCATTAAAAACATAAATTTAAGCTTTGAAAAGTGAAAGAAAAAAACCCTTAAAAAACAAAGCAAAAACCAACCAACCAACCAACAAAACCCAAAAAAACCTAGCAAGGAGCAGAAAATTTTGCATTTATAGGTTTTGCTGCTGGTCAGCTGGAGCGTGATTACCTATGCAGTGGGCCCATTAGGAAAGAAAGCCTTTCAGGCAGGACAGTCTACACCCAAGAAGATCCTGCCTGAGAGGTCACACCCCCAGCATGACCTACTGTAGGAACTAGGTTGGTTCCCACAGGTGACCACAGCCATTAACACATGAAAGAACTTATCAGACTACCTTGCAGGACAAAGTTGGGACAGTGCCAGTCAGGAGCAGCCTGACCAGGACTGCTTAATCATGCATATGCTTATGCCCTGTCCCAGTTCTCTATTTAAACCAGAAACTTCTGTCTGTTAGTATTCTGTCTAAACTCCACCCCACAGTTACCTGGCAACAGCCAGGTATGCTCCTCCCCACAATTACCGGGCAACAAACAGCCAGGTAGGCCTGACCTACTATAAAAGGGGCTGCTTGCCCCCTCCTCACTCTCTTACTCTTGTTCTCTTGTTCCTCTCTTGCCTTCTTGCTCCTGCTCTGTCCCCTCACCCTTCCTCCTCCTTTCCCCTTTCCCTTCCCTCTCTCTATATGCTCATGGCAGGCCTCTACTTCTCTACTCTTTCTCTCTGTCTTTCTCTGCCTCTACTACCCTCTTAACTCCCCTCCTCGTGCCCGGAATAAACTCTATTATATACTATAAACTCTCTTATATACTATACCGTTTGTGTGGTTGGTCCCTCAGGAAGAAGGGATGCCTCAGCATGGTCCCGCTGAGACCACCACACCCCACCACACATTCATAGAACGTATCTCCTTTCTCTTCATCTTTTTATAAACACATCAATGTCAGTACCCGGAAGGGGAACTTGGGGCCCTGAGACCCTTACATCCACTCCTCAGTGTACTTTGTGAAGTCTCCTCTGTCAGCTTATCATCATCCCTTGGCCAGCACAAGGGATGGAGCCTAGCCTTCCTCAGCTGCTTCGCTCATAGTGGGAATCTTCAGTTTCTTCTGTGGGAGTCACAAAGTGCCATCCTTGCTCTGCATCTTCATAATGATCAGCTGTCCTTCATCCAAACATGAAACACACAACAGAAATATATATATATATATATATAAGCTGGGGGCACATTTATTTACCTAAGCAAACCATTTAGATACACTTAACTGCATTAATATTTTATTTCAAAAATTGTGTGAGTGTTTTGCACGTGTGTATATATATGTACACTACATGTGTGCATGGTGCCCACAATCCAGACAAGGAATTGGATCCCCTGGAGCTTGAGTCATGGGTCTGGGAATGGAACAGGAGACCTCTGTATTAGCATCGAGTGCTCTGAACTGCTGAGCCAGCTCTCCAGTGCCCACATAAATATTTTAAACTTAAGTTAGGAAAGGATAGCATTTAAGAAGGGGAAGTGGGCCAGTGAAATGGCTTGGGAGTGGATGTGTAGATGCAGGCCAGACTATTCGAATTCCCTCAGCAGATCCCACCAGGTAGCAGAAGAGAACCATCTTCCATGAGCTGTCTTCTGACCTGCACAAGTGCCATATTGCACATGACCCCTTTACAAGATAAATAAGAAAATCTCCATGCTTTAAAAATCATATAAAATATAAAAATAAAAAGTAAAAGACCAGTTATGGATTAATAGAAGATAAATGAACACTCTACAGACAGGTGGTTGATATCAATAATCATAGCAAGGGGATAAGAATTTATTCTGAAACCAACTACCAACTAACTATAGATGATTGTGGACCAGGAATGCAAACTCAGGTTGCTCCAAATTTCATGTTCTAATAGGCTCAAAGTTTCATGAAGTTTTTATAGAGTCAGAATAAAGAAAGTTATAAATAAAGCCACTTTCCAAAGATATTGGTGGAGACATCAGAGAGGTGGGTCACAGAAAAGCAGGGGATCTCTGGTTATAAGTTTCAGATATTATCTGAAGGCATTCTTAGCTTTGTGGCTGGGGGAAGATAGATACCTGGTGGTACATTTTGAAGCACTCATCCAATGGTCTCAAAGATGTCAGGACAAGTATAGGGATGGATAATAAATGACTATTTATGGGGCTAAAGGTAACTTAAGTTTTCCTGAGGCTCCCGGCTTGTAACATTCCAGCATCCCACAATCACTGAAGCTCTAATCAGTTAATCAACCTTGCAGAAGGTTCAGCGCAAGGCACAGCTCTTTCCAGGGACTTTTGTTCACAGTATTTGTTATACATAATCCCTACAAGCCAACTACAAAAATATGAACCACTTCACAAAATAATAGACAAAATATACAAACAGATAATTCATAGAGAGGGAACTAATTGCTACCAAATGGTAGAAAAGATAATATATCAGACATTATATAACACATAAAAGACAAATTCTATTGTGAAATACATATCAGGCCCATGCATGTCACTCCTGGGTCCCTGGCATATGGACCCTAAGATGTCTGGAGTCCTAGTGATGAGTATCTTCTGTATATTGATGCCTGACAGCTGACTGACAGCACCTGGGTAGCTGGTCACTGGAACACTAGGGCAGGATTAGAGTGTCTTAACCTTGTTCCTAACCTTTGAGGAGAGTAGGAGAGTAGAAGGCTGGGCTAGTGATCAGTGGTTGATGATGAGTTCCACCATGAGATGTAATGGTTTCCATAAAAAGCAAGCAAACAACAGAATGAGTGAAGGACATTTCTGAATTGCTGAACACTTGGCGGTTCCTGGAAGAGGAAGTATCCAGAGAGGGCATGGAAGGTATAGAAGCTCTGCCCCTTACCTCATGCCTGGCTCTATATACCGCCTGACCTGGCCATGCAACTGTATTCTCTGTGACAGGTTTTCCAGCACAGAACACATTGACGTTTCCCTGTGTTATGTGAGCTGATTTTTCGAATGCTTGGGTTTCATGGTGGGGTTCTTAATTCATGTTTTGCTGGTCAGAAGTTCTGTGAGTTTGGATTTGTGAGTTTGGTGGGACTGAGCCTGTGACTTACGTATAGACAGATAGCATTAGAAGTGAATTAGGTAAGATGATGCCTGGCTGCTGCCTGCTGAGCAGACTGGTTTCTGGTGGGAAAAGAACCCCATATGGGCTTGGTATTGAATGTGAAGTGTCTCCCATAAGCTCATCACTGCTGGTGGCACTATTTGGAAGAGTTATGGGAGGCACAACCCATTGGATGTGGTGTTTTGAATAAGAATGGCCCCCATAGGCTCATTTATTAAAATGCTTAGTCAGCAGGAATGGCTCTGTTTGAAAGGATTAGGAGGTGCCTCCTTGAGGGAAGTGTGGCTTTGTTGGAGGAAATGTGTCCCTGCAGGTGGGCTTTGGGGTTTCAAAAGCCCAAGCCAGGCCCAGGGGCTCTTTCTTCCTGTTGTGTAGGAATCTAGACATACAACTCTCTACTACTTTTCTAGCACCATGTCTGCCTGTGTTTTGCCATGCTCCCCACTTTGATGAGAATGGACTGAACCTCTGAAACTGAAAGTCCATCTCACTTAAATCCTTTCTTTTCTAGGAGTTGCCATGGTCATGGTGCCTCTTCACAGCAACGGAACTGTGACTAAGACATTGGAGGAAACATGTCACCAGGGTTTAGAGTTTAAAACCTCCTGTCACATCCAGGTCACTCTCTCTGCCTTGTGCTTGTAGTTGAGGATGTGAGCTCCCAGATTCCAGCCATGGTTGCCACGGCTGCTGCTTGCCGCTGTGCTTCCCCACCATGACGGAATCTTATATTTGTGGAACCGTAAGCCAAAATAAACTCTCTGTTCCAGACATTGCTTTTTGTCCTGGCATTTTATCATGGCAATAGAAAAGTAACCAACATGAAGATGTAGCACTCTCTTGATTATGCAGCAGTATAGGAAAAATCAAGTTTCTGTGTTATCATTTAACATCATGGTAAGGAAAACCAGAAAGACCTATATTTTATCTCTTTTATGTGCCAAAATTAAAATCTGATAATATCGTGTATTGGGAAGGAGGTTGAGAAACAGGACTTGGGCTGAAGAAGTATCTCTCCCAAATCACAGACTAGAGTCTTCACCTCAGGGCTCCTGTATAGGACTGTGTTCGAAAAGGCATATCCTTAGAGTGGAAACTAAGTTAAAATTGGGGAATAGTCTAGTCTTACTGATATCCTTATATAAGAAGTGCAGACTATTTGCTTGGAAAATTGTTTTCTAGCCTTTTACTCTGAGGTACTGTCTGCCTTTGTGCCTGAGGTGAGTTTCCTGTATGCAGCAAAATGTTGGGTCCTGCTTTTGTATCCAGTCTTAGTCTATATCTTTTTATTAGAGAATTGAGTTCATTGATATTAAGAGACATTAGGGAGAAGTGATTGTTGCTTCCTGTTATTTTTGTTATTAGAGGTAGAATTATGTTTATGTGGCTCTCTTCTTTTTGGTTTGTTCAAAGAAGATTAATTTCTTACTTTTTCTAGTGTGTAGTTTCCCTCCTTTTGTTGGTGTTTTCCATTCATCATCCTTTGAAGGGCTGGATTTGTGGAAAGATATTGTATAATTTTGATTTTGTCATGAAATACCTTGGTTTCTCCATCTATGGTAATTGAGAGATTTGCTAGATAAAGCAGTCTGGGTTGGCATTTGTGTTCCCTTAGGGTCTGTATGACATCTGTGCAGGATCTTCTGGATTTCATAGTCTCTGGCAAGAAGTCTGGTGTAATTCTGATAGGTCTGCCTTTATATGTTGCTTGACATTTTTCCCTTACTGCTTTTAGTATTCTTTCTTTGTTTAGTGCATTTAGTGTTTTAATTATTATGTGATGGGAGGAATTTCTTTTCTGGTCCAATCTATTTGGAGTTTTGTAGGCTTCTTGTAGGTCCATGGGCATTTCTTTCTTTAGGTTAAGGAAGTTTTCTTCTATAATTTTGTTGAAGACATTTACTAGCCCTTTAAATTGGAAATCTCCACTCTCTTCTATACCTATTATCCTTAGATAGTCCTGGATTTCCTGGATGTTTTGGGTCCGGAGCTTTTTGCATTTTCTTTGACTGTTGTGTCAATGCTTTCTATGGTATCTTCTGCATCTGAGATTCTCTCTTCTATCTCTTGTATTCTGTTGTTGATGCTTGCATTTATGACTCCTGAATTCTTTTCTAGGTTTTCTATGAACATAGGGTCCCCAGTGGAGTAGCTAGGGAAAGGACCCAAGGAGCTGAAGAGTTTTGCAGCGCCATAGAAAGAACAATAATATGTACCAACCAGTACCCCTAGAGCTCCCAGGGACTAAACCACAAACCAAAGATGGAGAGACTCATGGCTCCAGCTACATATGTAGCAGAAGATGACCATTTCAGACATCAATGAGAGGCCATTGGTCCTGTGAAGGCTCGATTCCCCAGTATAGGTGAATGCAATTCAGGAAATTGGGGGGAGGGGGGGAGGCAGAGGAGGGATGGGATGGGTGTTGGGGGCCGACAGGCCAACTGCCGGCTACATAGACAGGCTGCCTCTCCCCTCGAGTGAAATTCCTGATCTTCCTGAGGGAACATCAAGACCAAGATAAAAATCTGTGACCTTCCCGGGAAAAACCGCAGAATGTCCCAGGCACCTGACCCAGGGCTTGGCCCATAGGTCACTTCCCCATAGTTTCCCCTCCCAACTTCCTCATCCCTACTGCTTAAAACGTGCTGCCTGTGTGACAATAAACGGGGCCTTGACAATGGAATCTTGCTTGGCCTCGTTCTTCTCTCCCCCCCATGACCCTCAGGTAGCGCCTCTTCGGGACCCTGAATAACTGGACCTGCTGGACGGGTCAGATGGGGGTTTTCGGAGGGGTAATGTGGAAAGGGGATACCATTTGAAATGTAAATAAAGCAAATATCTAATAAAAAGAAAAAGAAAAAAAAGTATTTGTAAAGAAAAAAAAAGAAGTGCAGACTAGGAACTAGGCATTCAGAGAGGACATAGGGAGGCAAGAAGAAGCCGCCTGCAGGTAGCCATGGAAAGGAAGTCCAAGCTTCTAGGTTGAAAGTGTCTCTGTGTTGGTCTTTGTCATGGATACCTGGCCTGACTAATGTAAGGAGGATACAAGAAGCTGGCAAAATAAGATATGTTGGTTATACTCACACATAGGCCTGACAGTTCTAATTTCTTAGAGAAACACTTGCAGAGGAGAACCAGGAGACAGGTGGGAGAGACCCCCCCTCCCCCAGCTTGGCTTATATTATAGTGAGAGGAGAGAATGAAAGAGGGGGGATGAGGAATGAGGGGAGGGGAGGCAAGCAAAGGGGAGGCAGCATCCACTTTGACTTAGGTTGAGTTACAGAAAGGAAAGTGACAGAATTTCTAAAGAGGACAGATTTGCACTGAACTCAGTGGGAACAGAAAGGCCCAGCTGCCACAGTGATAGATCTTAGGCCTCATCTCGGTGGGAGAAACTAGAGCCCCACTGAGTCACAGCTGAGGCCTCTGCGGGGGGCATGTGAAGAGGGGATCAGGAACAGCATGGCAGGCAGAGGTGGTCCTGATGAATGCCAGGCTGTGCATGATGCTAAGTCTCCTCTTTGGCTTCAAGAAGGTAAGTCAAAACAGAACACAGGACTCCCGTGCTGTGTGAAATGGGTTCAAAACTTCCAGTTATTAAATGCTGAGAAAATTAGTGCGGTGTCGTCAATATTGATTCGAGAAAGACATTTGTAGAGTGTTCCAGTCAAACATTTACTGAGGTGAATTTCCTCAGAGATTGAAAATCCTGGTTAAAATCCTGGGAGTTCCCTTCTCCAAGTGGTGCAAATGTTTCCCCCAGCTGCTGGGAAGGAACCATTTGCATTGCCAGCCATTCTACACTAGAGCTGGCAGAAAATACCTAACAATCCGAGAGGAAGTCAGAGGAAGGAGGGAGCCTGAGAGGTAGGATGCACTGGAAGAGACAGGCTTGGGAACCACACACCACCTGACGGAGAGGACAATGTCATCATGCAGCCCGTGTCCACGTCTGGAAAGGGGAATGGGCAGGGGGCAACCTGGTACCAGTGCCTCTCATCCAGCCATGCAGCCGAGAACATGACTGGAACACACAGGGAGGGAGAGAAGGGATGTCCTTCCTGGCTCACTCCAGGGCCTCTTTATGTGTGCAAAGGTCAGAACTGGAGGCTCCAGAAAGGCCTAAGGAATATTGGCCCTGCCCACTGCTTCCCAAGTCTTGCATTTACAAGGCTGCTTGAATAGAAGGTATGTGGGTACCTTTGAGAATGCCCCCCCCCATTTCAGGCATGTGAGTACTTAGGCCCCAGTGGTGGACTGTTTGGGGCAGTCTGGGAGGTGCTGCCTTGCTGGAAGAAGCATACCACTGGGGGGGGGGGTGAGGGGGGCAGGTTTTGAGAGCTTTAAGCTTCATCCTGCTTCTAGTTTACTCTGCTTTGTGCCTCCTCCGGGTGAAGACTGGAGTTCTTAGCTTCCCGCGCTCTGCCCATCGCTTGTAGCCCCGCCATGATGGACTCTTACCCTCTAGAGCCACACGTTAAAGCAAACTCTTTCTCCATAAGTTGCTTTTGGTTACGGAGTTTTATTACAGCGACAGGAAAGTAAGTCATAGCCCCTCACTCATCCTTTTTCATATTTAGCTGGGGTTCCGTGGCTAATCTACACCAGCCGGGCTGTCGTCCTCACAGAGCCTGCCCTGCCGCGTACCTGAAGGCACCTCCTCCAAACTGCCTAAGGCGAGTCCTGTCCTCGGGATGCCATTCCACACCCTCCTTCATTCTTTTCCCACACACTACAGCATTCTCTGCTTCTTGGTCAGTGGATTCCACAGGTTTAAAGTCTTCCTTAAAGCCAAGGCCGTATCTAATCCATCCAAATCCCCAGTGGCAACGTTGTAGCTGATAGGGAACAAAGACTCTATAAATATTTGTGGTTTAGTTGGATTTGAATCATTACCCCTATAACAGGCACAGGGGAAAAGAACAACCCAGCACCACCAACAAAAACCACACAAAACCCCTGACACTTTGGCTCTGGTGAGTGTAGCTCAGACAGGACCGGGACTCACGAGGTCTATTAAGGCCTCCCTTAATAGGATATGAACTCCCTAGCAGGTATCCCTTAGTGCCTGTGACAGTATCCAGCTGTCACAGCAGACCTAGCACTTCTTTAAGTGTCAATCTTAATCTTACAGAATCAGGGATTCATGTGTTCCTTATATTTGTACTTTAAAAAGCACGCTTCTTTCAAACTTCCTCAGCTTCACAAAAATAAACAACCACCCCTGAAACGTAAGAGTTGAGGGTATAACCCCCATTCTATAGAGCTGGTCAGGCAGATGCCTTTCCCGTGGCACATGCAATAAAGCCGTTCCTGTAGTTACTAATGGGCTACGAACCTAAAACTTCCCCCAAATAATTTGCACATGAATTTTAATGGGGACTGGAAACTAAAACTCTGCCCTTAAGCAACATTCCCAAGCTCATGCAGTATTAATACCCCCATCAAAGATGTATATCTACTTAGAAAACCTCTCAGAGACAGAGGTTCCCGCTGAGCAAGGTGACATCTGCCACCGCAGGGATCAAGTTCTTTTCATAGTGCACATGGATGTAGGGGACCACGATTTACATACGGGGGCCACCCCACCCGCCCTCGGAGAACGAGCTGCAGCAGTCTATTATCCACAGCAGCGAGCGTCATAAATTATGAAGCCACTCGAGCTCTGTGGGCGTAATCTGTCTTGACATAACAGGGAGATGCAATCAAACGGCAGCGCACCTTGTTGGTCTAGAAAGGCCACTTTGATCTCAAGCTACTCCCTTGCAAATGTGGAGGCGGCTATGGCCCCCAGTCATTTGGTTTGGTTTGGTTTTGTTGTTGTTACCTCCATTATGATTACTATTCGGGAAAGAATGAAGAGACGCATGGCTTTGCAGAGTCTCTACAGCGGAAGCTCAAGGGAGATCCTTAGAGATAGGTGATGAGGCAAAGTCCCAAAAGATTCAGGATAGACTTGTGTGGTGGGGGACCAAAGTTCATAAACCACATCTTCACAGTGAAGGATACACATATGACAGTGTCTACAGGGCCCGGGTTTCCCTCAGCAATCCCGTGTTGTCTTGCAGCCAGGTTTTCAGTGGTAGTGCTTTACTAAAAACAGTACATGAAAACATGTCGGGGTAAATTAGGTGGGTCGTCGCCTTGTTCTAGAAGCTGTCCTAGGCTCGGCTAACCAAGTGCTGAGTAAAGAGCTCCAACTTCTACACAAGAGTGAAATTAAGGCCCACGCAGTGTCCCCGAGAGCAGGCATCAGGCTTCCACTTCATGAAAGGGAAATAAGTTCTGGTCTCAAAGTCGGTAGTCATGTTAGAAAAACATCACGTGAAGGAGAACCAACCAGAATGCAATGAGAGAGTCTCGGCTCATGGAGACTGCATTGTGAGAGCACTGATGCAGCGGTGAGTAGATCCAGATTAATCTTCCCATGGACCTCTCCATATTCTCTGCTGCAGGTAAAGCCATATCTGTCACTTTCTGATCTCCTGTTGCAAAAAAAGGGGGCTTAAAAAATGAAGCTCAAATAGATAGTTTTGTTGGGACCAGTAAGAGTTTTAAATAGGCTGGGCCAGGTGACTCATGCTTTTCCTTAATCCAACGCTTGGGAGGCAAAGGCAGGGTCTCTGAGCTCCAGGTCATCCTGGTCTACAGGGAGAGTTCTAGGACAACCAGGGATACACAGGGAAGCCCTGTCGAAACAAGCAAAACGAAACAAAACAATACAATAGCAACAGTAAAGAGCTTCAAGTAAGAAACGAGTTGATAGAGTATTTCTCATCTAATTTGTAGGCTCCATCTAAAGGTCTGAGAAGTTTATTCCACGGAAATCGTCTGACATATTGGGAGATGCAACTGTCAACTTAAAAGTTGGTAATGAAAATGAAAGTTTGTGAGGTGAGTATGAACAGAACATTTAGTGGGGTGGTGTATCAAGAACCACCCTTCCTAGTTAGTGGGGAAAGTATGGGACTTGTCAACAGGAGGATTAGGATTTCCTAGTTTCATCTTTCCCAAAGGCAACTTTAGGTCAGGAAAGATTTATTTGGCTTAAAATTCTAAGCCACAGTCCATTTTTGAGGGAAGTCAAGGCAGGAACTTGAAGACAGGTAGGTCTCTTCTATTCCATGCAATATTACTTCCAACCAAGTAACTCCCTTCACGTCCAGAGGAGCACAGCAGCAGCCATAGAGGATGTTGTTGGCCGGCCGGCAGGCTTCTGCTCATGTAGCTTTCTTGTACAGTGGAGGACCACCTGCCTAAGGAATAGTTTGACCCACAGTGGGCTGGGCCCGCTGACATCAATTAACAATCGAGATAACCCCCCACGGACGCGGCCACGGCCGATCTGATCCTGGTTGTTCCTGAACTGAGGCACTCTTCCCAAATAATTTGAGGTCATGTCATATCGACAGTTCAAACCAACCAGAGCACAGGGAACTATAGCTCAGTCAAGAGAAATGAGTTCTGATTCAGTGGATTAAAAAAAAAAATAAAGCGTATGAACCTGGGAGTGACATTTGTGGGAGACAGGGTAGAAGCTGGGGAAAGGGAACCGGGAATGGATATGACCAAAATATATTATATGCACATGTGAAAATATCAACTAATAAAGAAGGAAAAATAGACAAAGGCAAAACAAGTCCTTCCAAACAGATGCAGGAAGGACCCAGATGCTGGGAGGGAGCGGCATGAAGGACTTTGAAATGCTTGTGATGCTCATGGACTATAAAGTCCATGAGGACACCTGGATACAATATATGCAGGCATAGGTGACTGGGAGAAATAACTGAAAGCTAGAGAAGAAAACATTTGGAAATCTAGATCTGAAAGTACCGTGGTTGAGGTAACATGCTGTTGGATCTCACCAGGAGACAGTTCCTAACAGAAGGAAGCTCTAGTGAGCTTAAAGACGGGAAGAAATCATCCAGACCATGGCACGGCCTCCGAGTAAGCAAGATTACAAGAGTAGCAGGGTCCCAGAGCCACGAAACAGGGCCTCGTGGCCAGACATGAGTGATGGCGCCAAAGGCGGGCTAAAAGGGAGACAGATGACGGAGCAGAGTTAATAAAATATGCATATATTTGACAAAATTTTGCAAATTCAATAAAGCTCATCAACTCACCAATTTAAGAACCACCTCAAGCTCCTCGTGGTCTAAACACATTTGTGGTGCCCTCCCCTTCCCTGAACCCTAGGTCCAAATCAGACACAAACTGCTAAAACCAAAGGCATCTTTGAGCCTTTAAAAAGCTGGAGGAAGAAGACACAGTAAGGACAGTGGCAGCAGCCTCCCAGGTCCTGTCACCAATGGGAGACAATGAAGCGTGTTGAACACACTTGGGGAGAGGACAGTCTGGAATTCTATATGCAGACATTTCCAAAAACAAAACCACAGTGAAGTTGCTTCCTGTATACTAAGGTGGAAAAACCCTTCATCAGCAGACCTGACTGCCCGGGAGCTAAAAGGGTCTCAGGTTGGCAGGAAAGCAGGCCTGTCCCACCAACAAGAAGGAAGGAAGGACCCGGTAGGCATGCTAATGATAATATCAGACTGTGTGCTTTCTTTTGTAAGAGTCCTTTCACAGTTGATTTATTATTTAAAGAAAAAGTAATAAAATGTATTTGGGGATTATAACATTTCAAAGTAGAAACACATGCTAACTGTAGAGGGAAGGATAAAGGGTCAGTAAGCAGAATTCTGTTGCAGAAAGGAACATCTTTCTGTGATGTGATATGAGAATGCTACAGATGGCTACGACATGTTATATGGAATTAGAGAGAGAATATCTACTGGCTATATGACAGTGATGCTTAAGTTCTTCTCAGGGGGAGAGTAAGCAATGTTTACCCCTTCTCCTAAGGTCCCAATGGCACCGACATTTACTCTGGAGAACCGGGGAGTGTACTGAAATATCTTACAGGGCATTGGTGGGGATGTGTGGCCTACAGGACTGTGGCTACTCCTCCCCAAACCAGCCCTCATGAAAAAGCCTTGTCCTGTAGGGATGAGGACTTCCTTATAAATATATAGATGAAGCCCTCACCTCTATAATCCACCTTACCCCTCTGTGTGTCACACACACACACACACACACACACACACACACACACACACAGAGAGAGAGAGAGAGAGAGAGAGAGAGAGAGAGAGAGAGAGAGAGAGAATGTTGCTAGTTTGTATAGAGCAGTTGGATACTAATGTACTTGTGGAGGGATACACTGCTAACACATTAGCTGTAAGGGGCACAGCTAAATGCTGCAAAAATGGCAGCTACTCTGCTCAGAGGGTAGTCACTGATAGATAGATGATTATTATTAGATTGCACAGAGACAATATATAGTAGCTGCAGGACAGATTATATTGAAATTTATATAGAATGAGAGAGAATGATTCTTTCAGAAAGGCTGGGAGGTAGGAGCTAAAATCAGGGACTAGACAAAGCTGCCCACTCTCTCCCTACCTACCTATTCAATATAGTGCTTGAAGTCCTAGCCAGAGTAACAAAAGGAGATCAAAGGGATACAAATTGGAAAGCAAGGAGTCAAAATATCACCATTTGCAGATGATATGATCGTATACATAAGTGACCCCAATAACTCCACCAGAAAACTTCTACAGTTGATAAACAACTTCAGCAAAGTGGCTGAATATAAAATTAACTCAAACAAATCAGTGGCCTTCCTCTACTCAAAGGATAAACAGGCTGAGAAAGAAATTAGGGAAATGACACCCTTCACAATAGTCAGAAATAATATAAAATACCTTGGTGTGACTCTAACCAAACAAATGAAAGATCTGTATGACAAGAACTTCAACTCTCCAAAGAAAGACATTAAAGAAGACTTCAGAAGATGGAAAGAAGCCAGGCAGTGGTGGCGCATGCCTTTAATCCCAGCACTTGGGAAGCAGAGGCAGGCGGATTTCTGAGTTTGAGGCCAGCCTGGTCTACAGAGTGAGTTCCAGGACAGCCAGGGCTACACAGAGAAACCCTGTCTCAAAAAACAAAACAAAACAAAACAAAAAAAAACCCCAACCAACCAGAAGATGGAAAGATCTCCCATGCTCATAGATTGGCAGGATTAATATAATAAAAATGACCATCTTGTCAAAAGCAATATACACATTCAATGCAATCCCCCATCAAAATTCCAACTCAATTCTTCATAGAGCTAGAAAGAGCAATTTGCAAATTTATCTGGAATAACAAAAAATCCAGGATAGCAAAAACTATTCTCAACAATAAAAGAACTTCTGGCAGAATCACCATCCTTGACCTCAAGCTCTACTACAGAGCAATCGTAATAAAAACTGCATGGTACTGGTACAGTGACAGGCAGGTAGATCAATGGAATAGAATTGAAGGCCCAGAAATGAACCCACACACCCACTGTCTCTTGATCTTTGACAAAGGAGCTAAAACCATCCAGTGGGAAAAAAGACAGCATTTTCAACAAATGGAGCTGGTTCAACTGGTGGTTAGCATGTAGAAGAATGCAAATTGATCCATTCTTATCTCCTTGTACAAAGCTCAAGTTCAAGTGGCTAAAGGGCCACATAAAACCAGATACACTGAAGTTAATAGAAAAGAAAGTGGGGAAGAGCCTTGAGCACATGGGCACAGGGGAGAATTTCCTGAACAGAATATCAATAGCTTATGCTCTAAGACAAATGGGACCTCATAAAATTGCAAAGCTTCTGTAAGGCAAAGGACACTGTCAATAGAACAAAATGGCAACCAACAGACTGGGAAAAGATCTTTCCCAATCCTACATCTGATAGACAACCAATATCTAATATATACAAACAACTCAAGAGGTTAGACTCCAGAGAACCAAATAACCCTATTAAAAAATGGGTTACAGAGCCAAACAAAGAATTCTCAATTGAGGACTACCGAATGGCTGAGAAGTACCTAAAGAAATGTTCAACACCCCTAGTCATCAGAGAAAGGAAAGTCAAAACAACCTTGAGATTCCTCCTCACACCAGTCAGAATGGCTAAGGTCAAAAGTCAGATGACAGCAGATGCTGGCGAGGATGTGGAGAAAGAGGAAGAGTCCTCCATTGCTGGTGGGATTGCAAGCTGATACAACCACTCTGGAAAAACAATTTGGCGGTTCCTCAGAAAACTGAACATAGTACTACCTGAGGATCCTGGGCATATCCCCAGAAGATGCTCCAACATGTAATAAGGAGACATGCTCCACTATGTTCATAGCAGCCCTATTTATAATAGCCAGAAGCCGGAAAGAACCCAGATGTCCCTCAATAGAGAAATGGATACAGAAAATGTGGTACATTACACAATTTACACAATACTCAACTGTTAAAAACAACGAATTTATGAAATTCTTAGACAAATGAATGGAACTAGAAAATACCATCTTGAGTGTGGTAACCCAACCACAAAAGAACACACATGGTATGCACTCACTGATAAGTGGACATTAGCCCAGAAGCTTGAAATACCCATGATACAATTCACAGACCACATGAAGTTCAAGAAGAAGGAAGACCAAAGTGTGGATACTTTGGTCCTTCTTACAAGGAGGATCAAAATAGCCATGGGAGGAGATTCAGAGACAAAGTGTGGAGTGGAGACTGAAGGAAAGACCATTTAGAGACTGCCCTATGTGGGGATCCATCCCATATACAGTCATAGAACCCAGACACTGTTGTGGATGCCAACAAGTGCTTGCTGACAGAAGCTTGATATGGTTGTCTCCTGAGAGGCTATGCCAAAGCCTGACAAATACAGAGGCGGATATTTGCAGCCAACCATTGGACTAATCGTGTGGTACTCGATGGAGGAGTTGGAGAAGGGACTGAAGGAGTTGAGAGGGAGGGGGGATGGCCTATAGGGTTTCCAGAGGTGAGATGTGGAAAGAGGATAACATTTGAAATGTAAATATAGAAAATATCCAATAAAAGAAAAAAGATTCATATAAATGAAGATCAGTAGTGCTCAGACACTTAAGGGTTTGTTTATATTTCTTGGGCTAGGTCTTAGGAAAATATTGTGTTGAGGAATGGGAGGTGTAAGATGCCTCAGTTCACTTTTTTAAAATTATAGAATACCACAGAATTAGTAATTATAAATAAAATTGATTTAGCTCGTGTATCTGCAGCCTAAGGAATCCAGGGGAAGGGTGACAGAGTCTGTCTGGCGGGGGCCATTTCACAGACAGGCATCCTTTCTTAGAAAGAGAAGGGCAAACCACGTCCCATGAGCAGCTTGAGTTCGTTTATGAGAGTGAGTCATCATGTCCTGACGATTCAGTTAGGCCCCGCCTACAACACTACTGCATAAGGAGTTAAAGTGCCAGTGTGTACATGTGTGGGACACATTCAAAGCACGACATCAAAAAATGTGTGCGAAGATCTGGAGGACTTGAGCTGGATCTGACTTGAAAGAGTCCGCCTCGGGAACTAGCTTTCTTAGTACCAGAGGGTCATAGTACCAAAGGAGTCAAACACCAGTATACCTACCTGATGTTACTCCTATATATTCTCCTATATATACTCATATATATATTATATATATATTTCACCACAGTAATCAGCTATATATTCTCCTATATATACTCATATATATATTATATATATATATTCCACCACAGTAATCAGCTATATATTCTCCTATATATACTCATATATATATATTATATATTATATATATATATATATTATATATATATATTCCACCACAGTAATCAGCATGGTAAGATATTTCTAACAGAGCAATAATGACACTTACCTTTTGGTGGTAACCAACAGATTTCTTGACTGAAAATGAAGACCAGCTCAACAGGAGGGAACTAATACATGGTATTGGTGATGTAGGCAGTCATCTACAGCTGGTAAGATCATGAGTCTTAGAGAAGAAGCCACTAGTGCCACTTTATGAATAAGCATATTTTCAAGCTATGTTTAAAATATTTATCCTTATACCCACATCTAAGTGTAGCTCTCAAGCTCATCAAAGAAACCTCTTTTTGCAACAGACAACAGCATTACAGAAAACCACAACTGGCCAAAATGTAAAGAGCAAGTAAGTAACTGAGGGAGTGCTCAGCCCCAATGATGCATATACACCAGAAGTCCTGTATCTATGGCTCGGAGAACATTTGTGGGGATAGAAGGATGGTAAGAGAGAGAGAGGACCAGGAAAGCATCTATGAGATTGTGTCTCCTAGAAGAGACAGGGAAACCTATGATTCTTTAACAATATGAATGTCTAAATAAGACCTGAACAGAATAAACTGAATACCAATAAGCATGCTAATAAGAAAGGAAGAACTCTCATTGTATCTCATTCTCAGACAAAGAACTGCCTCTTCCAAGGATGAGCCTTGTAACTGGTTATACAATACAAAGTGGTCATCCTTTCTTTTTTTAAAGCGTTATTTATTCATTTTATGTATGTGAGTACACCATCACTGTCTTCAGACACTCCAGAAGAGGGCGTCAGATCTCATTACAGATGGTTGTGAGCCACCATGTGGTTGCTGGGAATTGAACTCAAGACCTCTGGAAGAGCAGTCAGTGCTTTTAACAGCTGAGCCATCTCTCCAGCTCCATGGTCATCCTTGAAATCATATACATACAAGTAACACTAAATGGAATGAGCAGGTTTATTTATATATTAAGGTGTACAACACACACACACACACACACACACACACACACACACAGGGTTGGGAAGAGAGCGCGAGAGTGAGAAAGAGCACGATTTTGAGAGGGAGCAAGGCAGGTATACATGTGAGGCACTAGAGAGAGGAAAGGTAAGGTGGGAAATGGTGTAACTACATTTTAATTAAAAACTTGCTGTGTTGGAGAAGGATATTGAAAAAGACAGTAGAAGATGCCACCCCTCCGCCATGGTCATTGATTAGAAGAATTCAAGTTATAAAAATGTCCAGTCTACCAAAAGCAATCTACAGATTCAGTGCAATCCCACTTAAAATTCCAGGCACATTCCTCACAGAAATAGAAAAAAACAATCTTAAAATTCGTATGAAAGCACAAAAGATACTGAGTAGCCAAAGCAATTCTGGGCGAATGCCATGGGAAGAATCAGTACTCCTGATTTTCCTTTATACTGAATAGCCATCCTTAGTAATTAATACAGCAAAGTAGACTCACACAGAGGTCAATGGAGTATATTAAAGGACCCAGTTACAAGGCTATACAACTACAACCATATCATTTAAAATAATTCTAATTTTCAATTATGTGTGTATATGTGCATATGTGAATGCCCGTTGTGTTTCTGTGTGTGCATATGTGAATGCCCGTTGTGTTTCTGTGTGTGCATATGTGAATGCCCGTTGTGTTTCTGTGTGTGCATATGTATTGCACTCTTCAGGTCCAGGAGAGGACATCAGATCCCCTGTAGCTGATTGTGAGCTTCCAGAAGTGCATGCTTGGAATGGAACTCAGGTCCTTTGCAAGAGCACTATCTCTCCAGCTCTCAACCACACGATTTTTGACAAAATGTCAAAATTACACATAGAAGAAAAGCGAGGTTTTTAAAACAAATCATGCTGGGAAAATTGGATATCAACCTGTAGAAGGATGGAAACTTCTCACCACACACAAAACCCAATTTCAAATCGATCGAGGACCTCAACATAAGAACATGAACTCAGAAACTGCTAGAGAAGAAAATGTGGAGTACACTTCAAGATAAGCACACGTGTAATTCTAGATGATGCTCCAATTGTTTGGGAAATAAGGTCAATAATGGACAGATGGGACCTCATGAAACTACAATGCTTCTATACAGCAGATAAACTGTCAATCAAGTGATGATACAGCCCACAGAATGGGAGAAAATATTTGCTAGTTCTACATGTGTTGGAGGATTCACATCTGGAATATATAAAGAACTCAACAAACTAAGCATCAATAAAACAAACAACCAATCAAAATGGGCCATAAAAGTGGGAAGATTGTTCTAAACAGAAGAAATACAAATGGCTAATGTTTTAGTCAGGGTTTTCTAAATGAACAGAACATGTATATACATACACATACACACACACATGCACATGTATATATATATACATACACATTTCTTGTACATACACGTGTGCTTATCTTGAAGTGTACTCCACATTTTCCTCTCTAGCAGTTTCTGAGTTCATGTTCTTATATTGAGGTCCTCGATAAGGTCAATATATATATACACATAATATCCAAATAAAAAATATATATATTTCTGCTAGTCCAACAATGGCTGTCTACTAACAGAAGGCCCAAGAATCCTGTAGTTATTCAGTCCATGAGTTTGGATGGCTCAGCGGATCCTCAGTATATGTTGGAATGTCAAAGAAGTAGGCTTTAATGCCTGTGAAGGAATGGACTTGCCAGTGAGAGTGAGAGCGAGCATCTTCCTTCCATGTCCTTTATATAGGCTGCCACTAGAAGGTGTGGCCCACCTCAAAAGACCCAGATTCACAGTACGTCTTCCCACTTCAAATAATCTAATTAAGAAAAAAAATCGCTCGCAGGTATACCCAGCTGCTTGGGTTTTAGTTCATTTCAGATGTAGTCAAGTTGACAACAAAGAACAACCACCATATCTGATGAACGTTTTAACAACTGTTCAACATCCTTAGCTATTAGGGAAATGAAAATTAAGACTACTTTGAGATCTTATCTTACCCTAGTTAGAATGGCAGCCATCAATAAAACTAATGATAGCAGATGATGTGAGGGAAGGGGAGTATATCTACTGCTGGTGAGGATGTAATATACTAAAGCTATTATAGAAATCAATTTGGAAGTTTTTTCAAAAAATAAAAATAGAACTTCCATATGATCCAACTATAGCACTCCTGGGCACATGCCCAAAGGACACCATGTCCTACTACAGAGATGCTCACACATCATCATGCTTACTGCTGTTCTATTCACAATAGGAAGGAAATGGAATAAGTTTAGGTGCCCATTAACTGATTAATGGATAATGGAAATGTAGCACATATACACACTAGAATTTTATTCAGCTATAGGGAGAAACAAAATTATAAAAATTGCAAGAAAATGCATGGAACTGAGAAATATACTGATTCAGGTAACTTAGGCCCAGAAAGACAAATATCACATCTTTTCTATCATATGTGGATCCTAGCTTCACACGTTTAGATTTGTGTGTTTATTTTGGAGTATCCATAGAGGGTAGGAAGCTAGAAAAAGCCATGAAGGTGGGAGGCAGGGTAGAGAAAAAGGGAGGGAAAGGATAGTAGAAAACATAAGGGCAAACGGGAAAAGAATAGAGGCATAAAGGTTTATTGTGTTGAGGGCATGGGGGTTGGGGAGAGAAAGACTAAGGATGTATAAAAAAGCCTTGGGGAAACACATTCCTTTGTAAGCTAATTAAAAATCATAATAATTATAAAAGGAAATGGAATGTAAATACCATGCACGGATAGGAAACATGTCTCCTAGAAGTTATAGGTTATTAAATGAAACTCCCAGAGCCGTGTAGGGGATACTTCTTTATGAACTGTTGGTCAAGGTCCCAGAGACCCCCCAAACAGCATGGAAAACTGTCAGCACTCTTGGTTTCCCACCAGAACTAGATAAAGCCCCATTGCTGAAGGTACAGACACACTTTGGCTACAGACCAAGAGAAGTCAGGCTGGAACTGACATGGGAATTTCCTCCCCAATGGCCAACATTCATAGTACAGGAAGGTAATGTGTAGGTTGCTGGGGAATTAAAATCATCAATGGTCTTTCCCAGCAGTGAACTCTGCATGCTATAATGCTGACCTTTCCAGGCAACATGATCCCTCTGGTGCAATAATGGTATGAGTGCTATGGGATAACCAACTGCTTTCTGATGGGATTTGAGGTTGACTCAATAGGAGGGATTTCATAAAGCTGGGGAGGTCATAGACCCTAGGGGAAAACTTAACTACTATTATCTTTCTAAGTGGGCATGCTGTCAAACTGCTTTCAAAATATTTATGTGCATACTCAAAGATTAGGCCTGCTCTCAGCCTTGGTGAGAGGAACTTTCTCTCTCTCTCTCTCTCTCTCTCTCTCTCTCTCTCTCTCTCTCTCTCTCTCTCTCTCTCTCTCTCGCAGTAGAGTTTCGAGCTTCTGTTGAGATTGATTAATGAGTGCAGTCCAAGAACGGAGAAGAAATTTGAACTTAATATATTGATTTCCTATAAACAGTATGGTTCTGGGTGGCACCTAAACATTGTAACTGGGCAATAATTCCTTTCATAAATATTTGTTGATCCCAAATATGTACCAAGTACTATCGTGGGCATCAAAGATCTAGAAGAGAAAAAAAAAACAAACCAGGTAGATGCCTCTGCTTCTTGGTATTGGAGAAAAATAATAAATGGCCTTCTAGAAATTTATCTTACAGCTGACAGATAAGATGTGA
>BTHU01000014.1:77288290-77398290 GCA_036184795.1 Tokudaia tokunoshimensis
GAGGAGGAGGAGGAGAGAGAGAGAGAGAGAGAGAGAGAGAGAGAGAGAGTTGTCAGGGATCAAGATGGAAGCCAATATTAAGATGATGGTTTGAGGAGGCCAGAAAGAGAGAAGAGAAAGATGTCTTTGAAACTCTATCACAATGATGCAGGATAATTAGATCACTAGCATGTAACAGGGCTCCTTTGAAATTAGAATTTTTTAAAAATTGTCCTTTAGTCCCAGCTGCTTGTGTTACATTCGGAGCTCAGTAAGAAGGCTTATCTCTCAGCTCTGGCAATTGAGGCCACAGCTAAGGTTCCACATGAGCATTTTCTGTTATTTTTTCCTTTCTAGAAATTCAAACACTCCCATGGAGAAGGCAGAGCAAACCAAGAATGCCTCTCTTCCCAGGTTTGGCTGTTTAGTCTGTTGTGTGTCATTTTCTGTTGATGTAGGCAGGTGGCTAGTCTCAATCCTCATTTGGTCTGGGGCTCTGAGGCTTAAAATGCTGCATTTTAAGAAAAGAAGAGAGAGCTCATAGCTTTGCAGAGAAAGGCATAATGACTATAAAGACTTCTGATCAGGGCAGCCAGTTTAAAGTTTAGCTAAGTACTCGGAGGCTTTCAGCAATGCTAGGAATGAAGAAAACATTGCTGGCTGTGGCCAGGGCAGAGGGTGAGCACACTTTGAATTGGGCATTGTGCATTTTAGATGATAAGGAGTTCAGACCTTCGTCTTATTTCAACATGAGCACAGAGTCTCTCATCTGCTCTGGGAACTGAAAAATGCCCAGAGAGAGCCCTTTCACCATCTTCTAAGAGCATCGAGCTGTCAGACAAGAAGATGCATTTGAACTGTAAGGCAGATGAGATCACCTGAACACACTACCCATCAGAGGAACCACAGACACACCTAGGAGCCCTGCAGCCATGCAGAGGAGTCCTGTATCTTTGCAAAGTCATGAGTGACTCTGGAAGAGAAAGGTAGCTGAGGTCATCTGACCACCACACTGTGCAATGCGATTCGACAGCACATTCTCTCAGACTCATTGGAGGGAAAACAAAATCTACAAAAAATAGTCAACTCCGTTCAAAGGTGCTCTGGCCATACCACTTCTGGCATTGCTAACACTTTTATTTCCTTACATTTCATACAAACTACCCATTTCTAAGTAACCTCAGAAACTTCACTAGCATTATAAAAATGAAATGTAATTACTAGAATAAAGGTAATGTTTAGCCGAGGCATGGCCATTTTAAAGCTAGAGACATCAGAATAGAATTGTGCTTTTTAACAGAGCTCGTCCTGCTCTGGCTGAGCCAGGGCAGCAAGCAATGTTTCCTCCCTCCCTATACTGTGATCCCAGAAAATGGCACCCAATGCCATTCTCCAGTGACAGCCAGGAAGGGTTACCCTTGCGTGGGATTGGTGTGTGTGTGTGTGTGTGTGTGTGTGTGTGTGTGCCAGAAGACAGAGAAGTCTAAAAATCTTTAAAGTGATGAAAAAGTAAGGGACAGAAGAGTCAATCTACAAAAACCAAAACCTAAACCAAACCAAACCAAAAAAACCTCAAAAACAAAAACAAAAATTCCTACTTCCCTAACCAAAAGCCATCATAAGCTCAAATTGTGGCAATTTGCTCATTGACACAAGAATGGGTTAGCGGAGAGGGACCCCCCCCCCGCACTGGGCGGGAGCCTACCAGCTTCCCTTCCACGACCTCTGTTCCGGTAGACTGCACTGAAGAGACAGGTACTCAGGTTCTCCCCAATATAACATCGCTTGGGACACGGCCTGTGGGGCTACCGTCTGCTCCCAAGAACGGTACAGCGATGTGGTCCTCTGGGCGCCAGATCTGCTGTAGGCCATCCCCTCTGCAGGGTGACCAGCGCCACCGAGGGAGTGCAGAGTGCACTCCGCCATCTTTGCTCCAGTGGCCAGGTAGTTGGGACTGCCAGGCTTGGAAACAGAAAGGCATAATATCGCTTGGGTCTCGGGCGGCTTGTGTGTACGCTGCTCCCAAGAGCTAGGCAGATCTGCAGTAACCAGGGCACCAGCTCTGCTGTGGGACTTCTGCCTTGCAGAGGGACGCCCCCTCACCCCCACTCTGGGAGAGATCACACCCCTACACAGGGCAGGAGCCTACCAGCCTCCCTTTGGCGACCTCTGCTCCAGGAATCCATTACGCTGAGCCTTTGGATGTGCAGGGACTTCCCAATATAACATCACTTGGGGCAAGGCACATCAGGGCTCCAAAGTCACTCAGGAGCAGGGCAGGCCCCAGAAATTGGTGCCAGGGGAATCCTGGTAATCCAAGGGGGCCAGAAATAGCTTTGCAGGCTCACAGGAGGTCCAACCAACAGCCAGTGACAGCAGGACCAACTAACATCAGAGGTAACCAGATGGCAAAAGGCAAACGTAGGAACGTTACTAACAGAAATCAAAGTAATATGGCACCATCCGAATCCAACTCTCCAACAGCAGCAAGTCCTGGATACCCCACCACTCCCGAAAGACAAGATCTGGATTTAAAATCACTTCTCATGATGCTATTAGAGGATCACCAAAAGGACACAAATAAATCTAATAAAGAATTACAGGAGACCATGAATCAACGGTTAGAAGCCCTTACAAAGGAAACACAAAAATCGCTTAGAGAAATGCAGGAGAACATGGATCAACAGATGGAGGCCCACAAGGAGACAACACAAAAATCGCTTAAAGAAATGAATCAACGGGTAGATGCACTTTCAAAGGAATCACAAAAATTGCATTAAGAAATGCAGAAGAATACGTGTCAACAGACAGATGCCCATAGGGAGGCAACACAAAAATTGCTTAAAGAAATGAATCAATGGATAGATGCCCTTACAAAGGAAACATGAGAACTGCTTAAAGAAATGCAGGAGACGATGGATCAACAGATGGAATCCCATGAGAAGGAAACACAAAAATTGCTCAGAGAAATGCAGGAGAACTTGGGTCAACAGGTAGAAATCCTGAAAGAGGAAATGCAAAAATACCTTAAGGAAATACAGGAAAATACAAACAAACAAGTGAAGGATCTCAGCAAATCCATCCAGGATCTAAAAAAGGAAGTAGAAACAACTAAGAAATCACAAAGGGAGACAACTTTGGAGATAGAAAACCTTGGGAAGAAATCCGGAGTCATAGATGCAAACATCAACAATAGAATACAAGAGATGGAAGAAAGAATCTCAGGTGCTGAAGATACCATAGAAAGCATCGACTCAACAGTCAAAGAAAATGCAAAATGCAAAAAACGTGTAACCCAAAACATCCAGGAAATCCAGGACACAATGAGAAGACCAAACCTAAGAATTATAGGTATAGATGAGATTGAAGATTTGCAACTTAAAGGGCCAGTAAACATTTTCAACAAAATTATGGAGGAATACTTCCCTAACCTAAAGAGAGAGATGCCGATGAACGTACAAGAAGCCTACAGAACTCCAAACAGACTGGACCAGAACAGAAATACCTCCCGTCACATAATAATCAAAACACCAAATGTACTAAACAAAGAAAGAATATTAAAAGCAGTAAGAGAAAAGGGCCAAGTAACATACAAAGGAAGACTTATCCGAATCACATCAGACTTCTCACCAGAGACTATGAAAGCCAGAAGATCCTGGGCAGATCTCATGCAGACACTAAGAGAGCACAAATGCCAGCCTAGACTACTATACCCAGCAAAACTCTCAATCACCATAGATGGAGAGACCAAGATATTCCATGATAAAACCAAATTTTCACAATATCTTTCCACAAATCCAGCCCTGCAAAGGATAATAGGTGGAAACCGCCAATACAGGGAGAGAAACAACAACCTGGAAAAAATGAGATAGTAACCTTCTTGCTTCAAACCCAAAAGTAGATAACCACTCAAACATAAAGATAGCATCAAGAATGGCAGGTGGCAATAATCACTATGCCTTAATCTCTCTTAATATCAATGGTCTCAATTCCCCAATAAAAAGACATAGACTAGCAGACTGGATATGTAAACAGGACCCAGCATTTTGCTGCATGCAGGAAACGCACCTCAGTGTCAAAGACAAACACTACCTCAGAGTAAAAGGCTGGAAAACAATTTTACAAGCAAATGGCCCCAAGAAACGAGCCGGAGTAGCCATCCTAATATCAGATAAAATTGATTTTCAACCTAAAGTCATCAAAAAAGACACAGAAGGACACTATATACTGATCAAGGGAAAAATCCACCAAGAAGAACTCTCAATTCTGAATATCTATGCTCCAAATGCAAGGGCACCCTCATTCGTAAAAGAAACTTTACTAAAGCTCAAAGCACACATCGCACCTCACACAATAATAGTGGGTGACTTCAACACTCGGCTCTCTGAAATGGATCGTTCAGGAAAGCAGAAACTAAACAGGGACACAGTGAATCTAATTGAAGCATTGGACCAAATGGAACTAACAGATATATATAGAACATTTCATCCTAGAGCTAAAGAATACACCTTCTTCTAAGCACCTCATGGTACCTTCTCCAAAATTGACCATATAATTGGTCACAAATCAGACCTCAACAGATATAAGAAGATCGAACTAATCCCATGCCTCCTATCAGATCACTATGGAATAAGGGTGGTCTTCAATGGCAACAAAAACAAAAGAAAACCCATGTACACATGGAGGCTGAACAATGCTCTAATCAATGATAACTTGGTCAAGGTGGAAATAAAAAAAGAAATCAAAGACTTTTTGAGATTTAATGAAAATGAAGGCACAACATACCCTAATTTATGGGACACAATGAAAGCAGTGCTAAGAGGAAAATTCATAGCCCTGAGTGCCGCCAAAAAGAAACTGGAGACAGCATACACTAGCAGCTTAATGGCACACCTGAAAGCCCTGGAACAAAAAGAAGCAAATACACCAAAGAGGAGTAGAAGGCAGGAAATCATCAAACTCAGGGCTGAAATCAATCAAGTAGAAACAAATAAAACCATACAAAGAATCAACAAAACGAGGAGTTGGTTCTTTGAGAAAATCAACAAGATAGATAAGCCCTTAGCCAGACTAGCCAGAGGGTAGAGAGACAGTATCCAAATTAATAAAATCAGATACAAAAAGGGAGAGATAACAACAGAAACTGAGGAAATTCAAGAAATCATCAGATCCTACTACAAAAGCCTGTATTCAACACAACTAGAAAATCTCGAGGAAATGGACAATTTCCTTGACAGATATCAAATACCAAAATTAAATCCAGATCAAATAGACCATCTAAACCATCCTATAACCCCTGAAGAAATAGAAGTTGTCATTGGAAGTCTTCCAACCAAAAAAAGCACAGGTCCAGATGGTTTTAGTGCAGAATTCTATCAGACCTTCAAAGAAGACCTAACACCAATACTCTTCAAACTATTCCACAAAATAGAAACAGAAGGAACACTACCCAACTCGTTCTATGAAGCCACAATTACACTAATACCAAAAGCACACAAAGATCCGACAAAGAAAGAGAATCTCAGGCCAATCTCTCTTATGAATATCGATGCAAAAATACTCAATAAAATTCTTGCCAACCGAATCCAAGAACACATCAAAATGATCATTCACCACGATCAAGTAGGCTTCATCCCAGGGATGCAGGAATGGTTCAATATATGGAAATCCATCAATGTAATCCACTATATAAACAATCTCAAAGAAAAAAACCACATGATCATCTCATTAGATGCTGAGAAAGCATTTGACAAAATTCAGCATCCTTTCATGCTAAAGGTCTTGGAAAGATCAGGAATTCAAGGCCCATATCTAAACATAGTAAAAGCAATTTACAGCAAACCGGTAGCCAGCATCAATCTAAATGGAGAGAAACTTGAAGCAATCCCACTAAAATCAGGGACTAGGCAAGGCTGCCCTCTCTCTCCATATCTTTTCAATATAGTACTTGAAGTTCTACCTAGAGGAATTAGACAACAAAAAGAGGTCAAAGGGATACAAATTAGAAAGGAAGAAGTCAAACTATCACTATTTGCAGACGATATGATAGTATACTTAAGCGACCCAAAGAACTCAACCAGAGAACTCCTACAGCTGATAAACGACTTCAGCAAAGTGGCCGGATATAAAATCAACTCAAGCAAGTCAGTAGCCTTCCTATACTCAAAGGATAAGCAGGCTGAGAAAGAAGTAAGAGAAATGATACCCTTCACGATAGCCACCAACCATATAAAGTATCTTGGTGTGACTCTAACCAAACAAGTAAAAGATCTGTATGACAAGAACTTCAAGTTTCTGAAGAAAGAAATTGAAGAAGACCTCAGAAGATGGAAAAATCTGCCATGCTTATGGATTGGCAGGATTAATATAGTAAAAATGACCATCTTGCCAAAAGCAATATACAGATTCAATGCAATCCCCATCCAAATCCCAACTCAATTCTTCATAGAGTTAGAAAGAGCAATTCAAAAATTCATCTGGAATAACAGAAAACCCAGAATAGCTAAAACTATTCTCAAGAGTAAAAGAACCTCTGGGGGAATCAGTATCCCGGACCTCAAGCTGTACTACAGAGCCATAGTGTTAAAAACCGCATGGTATTGGTACAGTGACAGGCATGTAGATCAATGGAACAGAATTGAAGACCCAGAAATGAATCCACATTCTTATGGTCACTTGATCTTTGACAAAGGAGCTAAAACCATCCAGTGGAAAAAAGATAGCCTTTTCAACAAATGGTGCTGGCTCAACTGGAGGTCAACATGCAGAAGAATGCAAATTGACCCATTCTTATCTCCTTGCACTAAGCTCAATTCCAAGTGTATCAAGGACCTCCACATAAAACCAGACACACTGAAACTAATAGAAAGGAAACTAGGGAAGAACCTTGAACATCTGGGCACAGGGGAGAATTTCCTGAACAGAACTCCAATAGCTTATGCTCTAAGATCAAGAATAGACAAATGGGACCTCATTTAATTACAAAGTTTTTGCAAGGCAAAAGACACTGTCAAAAAGACAAAGCGGCAACCAACTAACTGGGAAATGATCTTTGCCAACCCTACATCTGACAGAGGGCTAATATCCAATATATACAAAAAACTCAAGAAATTAAACTCCAGAGAGGCAAGTAACCCTATTAAAAAATGGGGTACAGAGCTAAACAAAGAGTTCTCACCTGAAGAATATCTAATGGCTGAGAAGCACCTAAAGAGTTGTTCATCATCCTTAGTCATTAGGGAAATGCAAATCAAAACAACCCTGAGATTCCATCTCACACCAGTCAGAATGGCTAAGATCAAAAACACAGGAGACAGCTATTTTTGGCGAGGATGTGGAGAAAGAGGAACACTCCTCCACTGCTGGTGGAATGGCAAGCTGGTACAACCACTCTGGAAAGCAGTCTGGCGGTTCCTCAGAAAACTGGGCATGACATTCCCTGAGGTTCTGGTTGTACCACTCCTGGGCATATACCCAGAGGCTTTCCCTGCATGCAATAAGGACACATGCTCCACTATGTTCATAGCAGCCTTATTTATAATAACCAGAAGCTGGAAAGAACCCAGATGTCCCTCAACAGAGGAATGGATTCAGAAGATGTGGTATATTTACACAATGGAATACTACTCTGCAATTAAAAACAATAAATTCACGAAATTCCTAGGCAAATGGTCAGAACTGGAAAATATCATCCTTAGTGAGGTAACCCAATCACAAAAGAACACACATGGTATGCAGTCACTGATAAGGGGATATTAACCCCGAATCTTAGAATATCCTAGACACAATTCGCATATCAATAGATTTCCAAAAAGATGGAAGGAGAGACCCCTGGTCCTGGAAAAACTGGATGTAGGGGAATGCCAGGACAGAGAAGGGAGAGGGGGTTGAATGGGGAAAAGAGGGAGGTAAGGGGGCTTATGGGACTTTTGGGGAGGGAGGATACGGGATAGGGGAAATGATTTGGAATGTAAATAAAAAAAACCTTAGAAAATAAAAAAAAGATTATAAAAAAAAAAAAAGAATTGGTTAGCGATTAACAAACACCTAAGTATCTAAGAAGCTACCAGTCTCTGCTTTAATACTAAGCAACCCTGCATCCCTAGTGGCGCAGATAACTAAGGGGAAAAAAAAGGACAGGGTCAGGATCTCAAAGAATGCTAACTGTGGCCATCAGCTTCCTAATCTACCCCTGAATTCATTAGCTGGTACCCTCAGTGGTTCTAATAGAGACCTTTGTGGAATTTTTGTCTCCCTCCCAGAGAACTGCACCATTCCAGTCTGGAATCAGTATTGTCTTTTGGTTCATTGACAAGCTTTTTTTCATTGCTGGGGCTTGAACTCAGGACTTGACACGCACCAAGCAAACACTGTGTCACTGAGCTATGTGCTTTGACACAGGGCTGCACTAAGCTGCTAGGTGGCCTTAAACTCCGATCCTAAATTAGCAGATTCTGGGTGCCACCAGCTCCCCTCTACCATTATCACTCTCATAGAATGCTCTTAGTGTTTGCTTGCTAGTTCCCCCATGATAAAGTTTGAGTTATGTTCTATTTGCCTAGCATCCTTAGCCCAGTCAGTTGGCTGTGTTGCTTCTGCTGAAGATTCTTGCATGAACCAAAGTTTATCATGGTGGCTTTTTTCCCCAGTTCCTGCAGATCAAAAATAGAACCTGGCCCATACTAGGCAAGCATTCTACCACTGCCTTACATCTCAGTGTCCCAATATTTGCTATGATGTTTGAAAAGAATGACAATGAAAGGTCAAAAGCAAAGGCTTTCTTTACTCCCGTGAAGATTCACTTAAATGAATGGATAATAGCTTGAAACAGGAGGCACCTATTGCCTGCATGGAGGTGATCCCATCGGGAAATTATCAGCCATCTGAGTGGGAGACAGGAACTTGTGTACCCTTCTCCACAGGGGAGGGGCAGGGCATATGACAAGCTTTAGGAGACTCACAAATGATTTTTATGGGCTTCAGAAACAAATAACAGCTTTGGGTGGAGTCCTTTGGTTCCACAGAACAGTGTTTGTCAATGGATGTCTGGCTGTTAAATGGGACTGAAACAGAAGACAATGGAGTGTGTCCAGGTGTGTTGACAAACTGCAGCTTTTCTCCCTTTGATGTGAGTCTAGTTGAGTAGATGCTCAGGGCAGCGCCCAGAGGTGATTGTTTCCTCCTCGTTAGGTCTTTAAGCAGACAAAGAGCCTCCAGCAGGTGAAAGCCTCCTCCTGCGTCTGCTGCAAAATCATTACTTTCCCAATCACCAGCACACCAGCACATTTTTTGCATGGCAAACCTTGGATCTCTCTGATGGCTTTCCTCCACTTTTATGCAGTTGGCCATGATCACTCCGCTATGACATTTCACTCCCCTCCACTTATCCTTTACGAGCATGGACTGGTGAATTTCTGCTTTGGTCAATGGTTTATAATTTATCTTTCTACTTGGTTACTTCAGCACTCAGATTGTCCTAGCCTTGGCCAGCTGGAGCACTGAAAGTCGGCCCTTGTATCCTGCATCGGGTTTTTATTTTTTATAAAGCATTTCATTATGTTTTCAGTACGGAGTGCTCTGGGCACATCTGGTACCCGCTCTGCTCTGTTATATGTCAGACCATGCTCCTCCCAGTCCCCAATCAAGACCTGAACTTCTGTAACAATGATAACAGAGGCCAAAATGCTATGGGGTCTATGGGGTCTGTGTTTACTCCTCTTGGGAAATGTACCAGTGGATCCTTAGACAGGTGACAGGTAGACAGAGAACTATGCTGGGTAGTTGAAAGGCAAAGAGATTATATGGCAGACACTGGAAGATAAGGACAGTGATGGATGTATACGACGTCTTACAGCTGTCTGTACAAACCAGTGTGCCCCTATGGATGCAGTTATTTACAAATGTGCATGATTCTGACATCATGAGTCTACACAGTCACTTCAGAATCCAATGGATGCCCTCTCACATCCTCCACATATGGTCTGCATCCCTCAGTGAGAACCTGATTCCCAGGGACATGGATAGTCTGACTCATTTTCTGTCCTGTTATTAAATTCCAAAGTGGCCTTGCCTTTGGTTTTCACATTTTTTTTTTATTCTTTTGATTTTTTTCCTCTGGAAGTTCCTCAAGGTCACTCTCTTTGGAGTCTATTATTATGGCATTAGTGAGCTTTGGATTTTTGTTCTGGATTTTACGTTGTTTCCGTTTCTGTGCTGGATTGCATATTTATAGTTGGATGAGTAGGACTGTGTCCAGGAGCACCAGTGTCCGGGACCCCTTACCAATCCAGGGCTTCCTCTCTGTGTTGGGAGCTGGGCTCACTGGGAAGTGGGAAGCTGAGTGCTTGGGACATGGGGAACTCTTATGTGTCTGTCACAGGAACTGGATAGATCAGGGTTTATAAACTTTAAAATAACTCTGTGAGTGTGTGTGTGTGTGTGTGTGTGTGTGTATGTGTGTGTGTGTGTGGTATAGGCAAGTAAGTGTGTAAGTGCAGTGCCAAAGGAGAAGAGAATAACTCATTAGATAGCATGGTTCTGGAATTACAGATAGTTGTTGATGTGTTTATAAAATGATAAATAGAGGAGGAATATGTTTTGATGGATGTGTGGTGAGGCGTGGGGAAGGGGGTGCCTCCACGGGCCCATGCTGAGGCATCCCTTTCCCCTGAGGGACCAGCCAAACAGCAGTAGTATAGAATACAGTTTATTCAGGGCATGGGGAGGGGACTTAAGAGGGTAGTAGAGGCAGAGAAAGGGAGAGAGAGAGAGAGAGAGAGAGAGAGAGAGAGAGAGAGAGAGAGAGAGAGAGAAGAGAAGAGAAGAGAAGAGAAGAGAAGAGAAGAGAAGAGAAGAGAAGAGAAGAAAAGTAGAGGTGGCCATGAGCACATGGGGGGGGGGAAGGAATGGGGAGGGGGGAAGAGGCAAGAGGACAGAGAGCGAGCAAGAAGGCAAGAGCAAGAGAGAGCAGAGGGGGAAGCAGTCCCTTTTACAATGAGTCAGACATACCTGGCTGTTGTCAGGTAACTGTGAGGCGGAGCTTAGAGAAAATGCTAACAGCTGTTAGCTGTTGGATGTGAGTACTGGGAATCAAACTCTGGTCCTTGCAAAAGGAGCCAGTGTCCTGAGCCATCTCTCCATCTCTCTATTATAAACATTTAATCATTATCTCTCATCCAACATTATCAGATAATAATATCTAATGTAGATGTATGATACTGATTTTTCTTTCTCTCAATTTTTAAGTTTTAATGTAATTACAAATTTGCAGAAGAGTTGCAAACATTGTGCAGTTGGGCCCTATATACCCTTCAGCCAGTTCCTTTAGTGCTAATACCTTACCAAATTATAGGCTAACACCATCCGTCCAAAGACTTCAGATTTCACCTATTGTCTGTGTCCTTGAGTGTGTTAACGTGTAGCTCTATCAAGATACAGCAGAGTTTCGGCAGCATAGACTCCTTGGGCTCTCCTGGTGTAATCACATCTTCCCTCTGCTTCCTACCCACCTAACACTCTGACCACAGAGAAGAGGACTCCTTCTTTTTAGGTGCATTTGGAACTTTCCCCAGGATTGGCAGGTCACACTGTAGGACATAAAAGAAGCCATAACGAATTGAAGGAGACTGAAATCATATCAAGAATCGCATTACAATGAGAGGAAATGAGAAAGCATTAGCTTCAGGGGCACTGAAGAATTTTAAAATGCACAAAAATTAAACGACATTGCAGAGCAGTGCCAGACAGCAAGGAGTTGGAGATGTCTCAAGAGAAAGGAAAAAATGTCTTGACGTAAACAACAACACAACACCCAGGGGATGGGGCAAAATTACTCCTCTGTGAGCAGCTGAGAGCAGTGAACACCCACATCAGGAGAGAAGCAGGATAGACCACAACCCACTTCCCACCCTGAAGGGTGGAAACCCCAATAGGCAGAAGGATTGAGCAGTAAACATTCCACAGGTAGGAATGGAGTGCAGAGAAGAAAAAGAGCAGAGGTACCAACAGACAAAGGGCTGGTCTTGGGAAAAGAATGCAATACATGCATCCTAACCACATCAATAAACAAAGGTGAAATTAGAAATGAAAGAGAACATTACAAGTTGGATAAATAAAAAGGATCGTAAGAGACTACCATCAACAATTTGACATGAACACCATAGATAACCTAGAAGACATGAATACATTTCTAGAAATATACAACCTTACAAGACTAAGTTATAAAGGAATGATTGTTTCCAAGAAATCTATTGCAAATAAGGACGTTGAGTCAATAATCTAGAATCTCTCAACAAAGAGAAGACCAGGGCTGACCAGAAAAGGGCTCACTGTAGAATTCTGCCAAATACTTCACAGGTTAGTATCAATCCATCTTAAACTGTTCCACAATATCAAAGAGAAAGGAGCTCTTCCTGACCTATTTTATAATTCCAGGAATAATCTTATACCAAAATTAGACAGATACTTTACAAGAAAAGAAAACTAAATGTAGAAAGAGTAGCTCCCCCAGACAGTCTTGGCCAATGGAGTCAGCACTCCTGTGGTTTTCAGGAGAATAGTAGCACACACTGAAGATGTAGCGTCCTGGGAGAGGAGGGGCTTTTCCGAACAACCCAAGCCCTGTCTCCATCCCTGAGAATAAGGGAGTTCTGCAAAGTTAAGCTTAGAGATGCCAACTTTCCCTGGAGTCTAAAAGCCTATAAATAACTATTTTGGGGGTCCAGCAGCTATGACATGAGCTGGGTTGTATACAGATGATCCCCTCCCCATCTACCCTGTTCAGCTTTTTTGACCATGGATACTAAGTTACCATGGCTTCTGATAGCTCTTGCTGCTATTTGTGACCAATAGAATTGCTCTTCATGCTTTGCAGTTCAGTTGTTCAGCCCCATGGGATTTCTACTCTGGCAGTTGAACTTATGAACAATTTCCCACTAGACCTAGGAACCTATGGAAAGTGTCAAAACCCTTTTTAAAGACTCTGTTCTGAGAGCCGTGTCCAGGCATTCTATCAGGGAGGTATTTGGGGTAAATTCTGATGAGCGGTAAAACAACCACCAGAACCTAATAATATATTAAAATGATCATACTCTATGACTAAGAGAAATTTATTCTGAAGACACAAGGTTGTTTTCAAATGTGAAAGAAAAATCAGTGTGCCGTGTGTAGCATCCCACACTAAAAGAATGAAGAAACTAACGGAATGAACAAGACAGCAGACCATTTGACAATATACAACGCCCCTCCATTAACCTCTTCACTAGAATAAGAACTAAAGGAAAAAAACAAACAAACAAACAACAACAACAACAAAACAACCAAAAATCCCACAGTCAGTGCCATGTCTGGTAGCGAAAAACTGAAAGTTCTGTCGTCCCCAGGAGCAAGAAAGCTGTCATGGGCCTGATGGAGAAAAAAGATTCTCTCTGGAAGCAAAGCTTGTCAGAGAAGCTTCACTCTGGTGCAAATTATAGTGCTGGTGGCAGAGGATTTGCAGTTAACAAGTCACCTGTGGCAGCTTTCCTCCACAGAAGAAAGCAAGCTTACCAATACATGTGCAGGGTGATTCTGCAGTGCTCAGCAAGGTTGAGAATGAGTGTGAAGCGACAGACAAGATGAAAATGTCATTGAATGTGGGCTCCTAACATGGCAACATTCACTTAGTCACTCTTTCATTAATTTATTTTTGAGATAAAGTCTCACTCTGTAGCCCTGACAGGTGTGGGACCTACTATGTAATCAGGTTTGCCTTCAACTCAGAGAGATTCACCTGCCTCTGCCTCCTGAGTGCTGGGATTGAAGGTGTGTACCACCATGCTCTGCATTTATGATAATTAAAAAGAAATTGCATACGTGGTGTTTTGGTTGCATGCATGTCCGTGCACCACGTATGTGCCTGGCGACCTGGGAGGCCAGAAGAAGCTGCTGACTTTTCTAGAGTTAGAGTTATAGATGGTTGTGAGCTGCTGTGTGGGTGCTGGGAATTGAATTCAGTTCTTCTGGAAGAACATCAAGTGCTCTTAACCACCGAGCCACTTCTCTGGCCCCAGTGATAAGTTTTCAATGTACAATCACCGTCATACATTCTGACTGATTTTTAGAAGTCAACCGCACAGGAGAGGATAGTCAATCTTTTTCTGTGTTTGAATTTTTTCACTTAACAAAAGTTCCCCCGTTGCATTTATTTAGTTGTAAGTGACAGGGATGTTTCATGGGCTTGCT
The DNA here is from genome assembly GCA_036184795.1 of Tokudaia tokunoshimensis. Taxonomy (NCBI): domain Eukaryota; kingdom Metazoa; phylum Chordata; class Mammalia; order Rodentia; family Muridae; genus Tokudaia; species Tokudaia tokunoshimensis. The sequence goes on from BTHU01000014.1 coordinate 77,302,490, forward strand.
AGAGGCTGGAAAGGGTGAGAATTGGGAGCATAGTGGGAGGTTGGATATGGGCCCCCCTATACAGCTAAATGAGAGTGATCAGCGGTGCTCCACAGGGGATGACTAACCGGCCATGATGAAGCCATAGAGAGGAGCTCGGAGACTTCGAACTCAGGGCAACGGTAGAGAGACAGAGGCATGAATCATTTTGATTGACAGTCAAAGCTACACATACAATTGGATATTAAAATACTGCGGCGTACTTTGTCCAATTAAAATACTTTTTAAAAAGGGTATCCAACAGCATCACTGTGAGGCTGAAATCCATGGAAACTTACAACCATTGTTCTAGAGTCAAGAAATGACAAACCCAACCTGTAGTGTTCGCTGGTTCACAGATTTCAAAAACAACACGGGGAAAAAACAAAAACAAAACAGAGTTGCAGGCAAAGCCTGGGCTGTGGGTCGGGGGCTGCGGAATAATTTTAAGAGCGCCTGTTACATGTTCTATATGAAAAGGTTATGCAGAGAAGTAGGCTTGTAAAGCCACAAGACAGGCCTGGTTTAGGGAGACCTTGGTGGAGCACACCTTTAGTTGCAGCATCCGGGAGGCAGAAGCAGGTGATTTCTGTGAGTTTGAGGGCAGCCTGGTCTACAATAAGAAAACATTGACAATTGAAACTGGAGGGTGAAAATATCTTGGTTGATGAGCATGTTGCCACTTAAAGGTTAGGGGAGTTCACTCTGTGTTTTCCCTGGGAAGAGTGTATGGTCCAGCATTTACTAATTGAATGTGAGTACTAACCAGGACTTCTCTCTCCAATGTGTAAAGACTCTTGTCACCTAGTAACGTGGAAAATAGTACAACAGCAAAAATACCACAAACAAGACTTAATTGTACATTTTACACAAGGACACCAGACTGAACCAGAATTATATCATTTCATTAAACATCTGGTAAATGCAACATAAAATCACACGGTGATACTGTTTTGTATTTGGGACTCACTATGTAGATTGGGCTAGCCTTGAACTCATGGACTTTTGCCTATGCCTTCCAAGTGTTAGGATTAAAGGCATGTGCCACCATACCTGGTAGTTGTCACCTTTTAATTAGATGCTTAAAACAATCTTAACTTTCAGCTCTGGGGGGGGGTGTTGCTGACATGTTTCTGTGTGACAATTTTGCATGATTGATCACATGTTTACCACAGAAGGAAGACGGGATGCCCACTGTTGGCACACTGGGAATGGACCCTGTAGTTTATGTCACCTTCCATTGTTTTCCTGATTATTTCAAGGCTCCCCACATGAAGATGATGACTTTCATTTTTAAAAAAAATTACAAGCACTGCTTCCTGACAAAAAAATAAGGACACGTTTGTCATTCTCACTTTTCTGGCTTACTAAGATATATCTGGTTTTTCTTTTTATGCCCATAGCCAATTTGGGTGTCTCTGCAGTGTAGTTGTTGGCATAGAAATTACTTTTCAAATTAGAATATAAGGCACATTATGAAACATTCTAAATGAGTTCAGGAAGAAGAGTTTTGCATTTCATTCAAGATAAACACCCCGATGTCTGTGTTGTAATTCTGAATAATAAAAATCTCATCGACGAGCTAGGAGGAAAATGACCTCATTCTTGTGTTAGAATATATATGCTAAACCTCATGGGATGCATCGGAATGAGGCAGCCCATCAATATCAGGGCCCTGCTGGGGGGTTTGCTGCAGTATTTCACTGAGTTGTTCCTTACAGGAAACACTGAAAAACACTAATAACATAAAACCCAGAACTGAAGACTTGGACTCATTAATTACTGTCTTCATTGCTCTGAGGGAAGCTAAATTGAGTTGCTGGATGGTGCAGCTACAAAATCTTGTTTAGCTTCAGCTAACGCTTCAACAGACACTTGCTTTTTATAAATACCCTGGGAGATGTTCAGGTATCAATCCACCGAACACTTAGGGCTTCCGGAAGGTGGAGTGGGGGACTTCTGAACCTGGCCTTAAGTAAACCCAGCTTTAGACTACTCTTGTTTATCTTGATTTAGTGGACATCTCTCTGTTTCTAATCAGCTATAAGAAGGGTACACCACCAGAGAGACAGACACCTGAGTGGGGAAGGCTGCCTCTATCTGTACAGGAAGGATGCTCTTTATTGGGAGGTGTGAGGTTCTGTGGTATGTGGACTTGAGTAGAGATGAGGAGACTTGAAAACTCATGGGAGTGGGGATTCTTGATAGTGATGTGGAGGAGAACTGAGAGTTTTCCCTGTGGTCAAATTTTGGAAATGAGGACATATGGCTAACCATCATGCCTTCAGCAGGAGAGACTTGGTTGGCAGCGCTCTCCTAAAAGGCTGGGAGTACTTCAGTCTGCTTAGTGTAATGGCTGGGGCAATGGTCAGGAAGAGAGTCCCTGACCCATACCTGAGAGACAGAGCAGAGGACTGAGCCTCTGTATTAGGGGTTGGCAGGATCCAGCAAAGCTACCTGTGTATAGTATCAGGGTCCACAGGAGATGCAAGAATCTGCTCAGGTGAATTGGACAGAAACTCTCATGGCACGACCAACATATCCTGTTCCTGATCTGCACAACCCGTCTTTCCAGGGTTTCTTGCAGCGAGAGAGTAAGGAGTTATCCCAGCCGTGGTGGGAATGAGTAGTGTCCCATGTGGCTGGTCATTGCAGTCCCCTTGGGATCTATAGTTGAGAACGTTCCTCATGGCCAGGAGCAGAGAATGGACTGGTTGGAGATGTGAAGGGTGAGCAGCTCCACACCTCTGCTGAGATTCCACTGTGACCTGCACCAGAGAAGACCCATCTGAGGCTGGACACTGGGCCTGATGGCTTGTCTTTCTTACTTTTCTGTGGCTGGGACCAAACACTACTACTAAGGAGACTTGTGGGAAAAGCATTTACTTGGGGATTTGTGGTTCCAGACCATGGTGGGGAGCATGGCAACAAGCAGGAAGGCATGGTGCTGGAGTTGAGAACTTACCTACATTTGATCCATAAGCAGGAGACTGAGAGAGATAGAGAGATAGAGAGAAAGAGAGAGAGAGAGAGAGAGAGAGAGAGAGAGAGAGAGAGAGAGAGAGAGAGAGAGCACACTAATGGTATGGGCTTTTGAAAACTCAAAGCTCACCCTCAGTGCACACCGCCCTCAATGAAGCCACACCTCCCCCAACAAGGACACACCTTCCAATCCTTCTCAAGAATTCAAACATGTGAGCCTATGGGAGCTATTCTTATTTAAACAACCACATGGCTTAATTTCTAAAAGAGGTGTGTGTGTGTGTGTGTGTGTGTGTGTGTGCGTGCGCGTGTGTGTATAACATACAGACCTTTAAGTCTAAGACTGAAGCTGCAGTTTTGAGAGGTCGAGAGTTTCTAAAGTTGTGTGCAATGTTACAATCCAATTGAAGCTGTTTAAAGATTAAATTGATCATCTTTGCCCTCCCCCCCCCCAGCACTAAGAATCATCCAGAAGCAGGGGTGAGGATAAACTTTGACAAGCCTGACACAGTGTCCAGGGTTTTTGTCCTGGTCCCAGCACTCACTGTGGCTATAACACATTTATTAGATCACAGGTGTAGATGCCTATCCTGGCCAGAAATCAGGCCAACTCCCCTGCAGCTCTCTGGGACAACACCAGAAAACATCTTGTACTGTGACCTTGCTGCCCTTGCCTCTTGTGGTTGCAAGTTAAGTTTATGGTCCCACTGAAGGCTTGTCTCCAAGTAAGTCAGGAGACATTCAGACTAGGCCAGGAACTTATAAAAGTAAAAACCTCCTTTGTTTGGGGCATTTGAAAACTTTCCTCAGGTTCCCCATGAGTACATTTTTTTCTTTTAAAAGTAATTAGGCTCTATCTATCTATCTATCTATCTATCTATCTATCTATCTATCTATCTATCCATCCATTTATCTCTCCATCCATCCATCCATCCATCCATCCATCCATCCATCCATCCATCCATCCATCATCCATCATCCATCTATCCATCATCCATCCATCCATCCATCCATCCATCCATCCATCATCCATCCATCCACTCATCCATCTATCTACCTATCTCTCTATTAAATCACAGGTTGTTAGCCTAGCAAGCAAGGATACATATTTCCTGAATCTTCCCTTTTGCATTGGTTGGCCAATGACATCATATTTTGAAGCTGACATATCACCAGTGGAAAGAGATGCAGCCACATGAATATCAGGGATACAAGATGGAAGCCATCTTGGACCTGGTGTGCTTGCTACATTGATATTGGTTTTGGAGCACACTTTTACAAAAAGAATTGCCTTCTGAGTTACCTTTGGTTTGTGTGTTTCTCTCTGTGACCCTGACATTATTATTCTCTGCTTGTCTAACACCTGTCAGGTTATGCATGGCAGCTATCTCTCCTAATATTGCTTTTGTATGAATTTGGAAGGGAAGGTCTCTCTCTCTCTCTCTCTCTCTCTCTCTCTCTCTCTCTCTCTCTCTCTCTCTCTCCCTCCCTCCCTCCCTCCCTTCCTCCTTCCCTCCCTCTCTCCCTTCCTCCTTCCCTCCCTCTCTCCCTTCCTCCTTCCCTCCCTTCCTCCCTGTCTTTATGGTCTTACCATACTGACTCTAGGACTAAATTTTTATCTCTCCAAATCACTCTTCTAACCTGAAGGCCTGACATGCTCCCTCACTCATTTGTAAGGCCCTTTCTTAATAAAGCTCGTTCTAAAGGGTCATTTCACATCAGGTGTCCCCCCTCCCCCCACCCCAAGCCTGCACTGTGTTATAACAGCCATCTATGGGGCTGGACTCACTTAAATTGACATTTTCTTAATTACAAGTGATACAAGAAGATATTTCTTAAATTGGAGGGTGAAGGGTCTTGTCACCTCTGGTCAGGCCTGATCTGAAACCACAGTCTGTGCACCATACCAAACAACTTAGCTATCTATTTCTATTGTATTTAATGCACAAATATACTTAACCAATAGGCTGGCAGCTAGATATGGTTTTAGAGCAGAAGTAACAATGGTCTCTGGGGGCTCAGTGAGGTACGAGCCTTCTGGCATTTGGCCACATAAGTCAGATACCTTGGCTAGACTAGCTCTCTGGCAGGCAGACAGGGAAGGACCTGTAACTTTGCTGGTCCCTGATGCCAAATGCCAAGCTGTTCCTTTGAGGTTGCCAAGGTACCCATTGCTAGGACATGTTCTCTGCTAAGTGATGCCAGGAGACCACTTTGCCAGCTTGCCCTCAACTCCAATCCTGTTTAGGCCATTTTCCTCCCATGGAGCCAATAAATAATCCATGTTTTACTAATTACCTCCCCCACCCCCCGCCATCTAAAACCATTTCCAGCACAGTCCAGGTTTCCTGCCCCATCTCCCCAATTCCATAACTCCTACTTTTTCATAACTACTTACAAAGAGATGAGCAGTGTGTGTGTGTGTGTGTGTGTGTGTGTGTGTGTGTGTGTGTGTGTGTGTTTCCTATTTATTTTGACATCTGGCTCCTGACTCACCATTCCATCAACTTGGTTTGGAGAGTACTGAGGATGCAAGTCACTTCCTTCTTGACTTCACACTCCAAAGTCTGGTCTAGATAAACCTTTAATACTGACCTCTTTTCTCTTGCCATGGGCCACATGGTCTGTGTCCCAAAAGGCCCAGCTCTGCCATCAGAGTGGAGGGAAGCCGTAGACACTATGGACATGAATGCATGGTGCTCACTGAAAGTTGAGCAGTAAGGCTTAGTTTGCTCAGTTCTCACCAGGAAGGCATCTTTGTTACAGCAGCAGCTAGCTTGGCAAGCCACCCAATCCACCATCCTGGTGGCAGCTCTGTCTCCATGGGACCAAGCTCAGTGTGTCCCTCATCTTTGGCTGTTTCCATGGCTCTGATAATATTATGGGATCCACCGAGATTTACACTCCATTCCTCACTTCCCTAGAGCAGTTCGAGGCTATTTCTGAGAGATATACGTCAGCAGGATAGGTTGTGCTCTGTGGTGAAGTATAATATTGTGCCTGTGCACTTGCAAAGTTCTAGCATAACTTTCCTAACTCCACTTTGAAGGGCATTTTTTCCTTTAATGCATTTTTTTTTATGGAGACAGGTTCTAGGCTGGCTTGGAACTCATTATGTAGCTCAGCTGGCCTTGAACTTTCAGCAGTTCTAAAGATTGCAGATGTGAGCCGCTACAGATCCTTTATTCCACTTCCCGCCCATATCTCTGAAAACAAAAGAGATAGTCGTTTTAGTTTTTTTTTAGTCTTAAATTTTAAGATTTGATCATTATTGTACATGTCTATCATATGTGTATGGTGAGTCAGGGGGTTGGGGGAGGCAAACAGGCACTATGTATGCATATGGAAGACAGAAAACAATTTTGTAGAGTTGTTTCTCTCTTTCCACCTTTATCCAGGTTCCAGAGATACAACTTCAGGCCATGAGGTACATGCTACCCACACCCTGGCTGGATCTGTTGTATGATGTTCGTAGGCAGGGCTTCACTGTATAGCCCAGGCTAGGCTACATTCCACAGTTTTCCTTTCTCAGCCTCCCAAGTGCTGGGATTACAGACGGATGTCACCATGTCTGACACAGACAGGTTCTGCTAAACCACAAGATGGAGTATGCAGTTTTTCATTTGTTTGCTTTCTTTTAAATGCAATCTATTTTTATTATACATCAATGCCAGAATGCCCTGTAGACAGCAACAGGATTTGGGTGAGGTTTCCATTATTATTCAATAATTGCATTATTATTCAGTAATAATTTTCATACACTGTTGTAACAATTGTTTATTCATTCATTAAATGTTGATTAAACATCTGCTTTGCAGCTGGCTAAAGTTCTTCCAGGTACAGTGCTGGAAAAGCGAATAATTTACAGAAGACTCCATGGTAATTAGGGTAGGATCTGTTATTGCTTACACAGTCAAATCAGGATTTAAGCCTCTCTGTGTGTCTGTGACCTTGAGTAAAACAAGATTGCAGAGCTTATTTCAACATAGGCATGGCCATTTTTTTTCTCAAGTGCTCTTCTGCCCTAGGTCGCTTTCACTAGCTCTTCTCTCTCTGACACATTCTTTCTGCAGATCTCATGATTTTTTTCTCAACTTTCAGATCTTGGGTCGAAGAGTCCCCCGCACAAAGAAGTCTGCATCTCCAAAAGCTTATAGCTCACTCTCCAGTCACTACCATTTAATACTGAATTATTTCTTGATCAGAAGATGTAAGTTAGAACTTATTTGAGTGAAGATTTACTGCTTTTGGAAGTGTTGATAGTCTGCCTGATTTGATGGCTGCAATAGTCATGGGCATCCTGCCCTATGTGTCTAACTGTAGGACCCCACCTTATCTCTGTGGGCTTATGTGGTAGCATTCAGTGGTCTCAAGACTGTAATGACTTTACATTTGACTGCCTGCTAGCATTAGTATATAGGCTAATGGAAATACATGAACCAATATACAGTATATAATAGTTACTAAAAAGTAAGTGCTGGGCAATCTAATGAATTCATTAAATCAAAATTTACATAAGGTTGACCACCTATGTATTGCATCTTTTTGACTATTTCACATAAGTAAGGAAGAAGAGACATGTTCTTTATCACCCTTCTTAAAGAGCACTGTGCTCCCACTCTGAAACATCCAGTAGTATGGTTCTACAAATCATGCTTGTATCCTAAGGGAGCATACATTTCACAAGTAGGAAAACCATGACAATCTGAGTTATCATTGTCACTTCCTTTTCATTTTCCATTAAAAATTTTAAAATATGTTTTTAATTAAAATATAATTATATTGCTTCCCCTTCCTTTGTTCCCTCCAGCCCCTCCCAAGTCTCCCTTACTCTCAAATTGATAGTCTCTTCTTGCTTGGTATTAGTAGTGTTCTCTTACTACCAGGCATGAGAAATCTCTTTAGAATGGTTATTCAGAATAGCTCCAGTCTCTCCCAATATAACATAGACCATGGTTGTTGCCCTTGTTGTCTCTCAGAGGTTCAAGGTAAACCTCTATTGCTGAGGATGCCACATATATACTTAGGACAGAGGACTGGGATTATTTAAACTATCTATAACATGATAGTTTCCTTCCCCAGGCCTAACTTCATGGTACCAGAAAATATTATAGAGAGGGATACAAGTAATAGTTTTACCCAGCTGTAATACCTATGAGTTACAACAGTGCCCAGCAGGACCAGAAACCATTAATTCCTGACTGCATCCTAAATCTCATCCTGATGCCCTCAGGTAAGTGAGGCTACCTCTCACCCTCAGAGCAGCTTCTCTTGACAGCAAAAGGAGACCATCAGAGAAGACCAAAATGAGCACAACACAGCCATCAGTGGACCGTGGGGAGTCCAGCCTGTCACATCCACATCACAGCTCCTGCATCCATGGCTCAGGGAATATCAAGGAAGAATAAACATTTTTTTTTGAAAATGAAATGTGAGTATTCTTCTAATAAACATAGAAAAGAAAGAGAAAGAATCTGAGGGTTAAAATGTAAATTCTCTGCAGTGTCACAACCCAGAGACAATCATGTAGTCAGTCACCATTGTGTGTTTCTGGTGGTTTTTATTTTTTCTTTATAATGAATATAATGGGGCTGGATAGATAGTTTGGCAGTTAAGAGGGTTTGGTTCCCAGCACTCATGTCTGGCTATTTACAAACACCTGTGACTCTAGCTTCAGGGGATGTGATGCCCTACTCCGAACTTTAAGGCTACCTGAACTAACACACACACACACACACACATCATAAAAAGATTCTATGTAACAGTGTAAGAATGGCCTTACATGAAACTTTGTCTATAACGCAGTCCACGCGTGTCATGGGCCACTGTAGCTCTCAGGCAATCACCTGTCCCTGGGCACTTATATTCCTCTGGTTTTCATCACTGTATCTCAGACAAGCAATGTCCAATTGTGAAAATGTTTTCCTGTGCTTTTGATATTTCCTCAGATGGATTCCCTGAAAGAGGATTACTGATTGAAGTCTATAATCGTGTTAAAGCTTTCTCTATGTGTTCTCAAATTGCTCTGCAAGAAGGAATCCCACATGGTGTCTCCACACAGACATGGAGGGATCCATCAGCCAGGATGGTTGAATATGCCTCAGTGTTTAATTTTGGTAAAGAATGGCAGGGACAAAAGAGGAGATGACCTCAAGTTCTCCCTCAGGAGACTGCTGAATGTATCATTATTATTATTTTTTTTATAATATCTTCCTCTCTAAAAATAACCTGTCTTTTCTTTCACCACTGTATCAAGCCAAGACAATAGTTACAGATATTAATGACATTGATATAATAGATTAGGACTGAGTCACTCAAAATACAGCTCACTGCTCAGCTGTCCTTGCTTGGTGTGGATGGAAACAGTTCTGGTATGGTTGCCTTAGGTCTGTGTTCCTGACCTACTAACCTTGGCTACTGGGTTAGTGTCTCATTGCCCTATGAGAGTCAGGGCCACAGCCCCCTGACTTTCTGCCTGTGGCGGTTTGAATGAGTCTGTCCACTGGGATTTATATGCTTGGTTCCCAGGAGGTGGCTGTTGGAAAGGATTAGGAGGTGTGGCTTGTTTGAGGAGGTGTGTTGAACAAGGTTCTTGCCATCACAGTGTGACAGTCTACCTCCTGCTTTCAGATACAGATATAAGATCTCCATTGTTCCTGCTGTCATACCTTTCCTCCACCATCTTGGACTCTAACCCTCTGAAACCATATGCTCAACTAAATGCTTTTGTGTATGTTGCCATGGTCATGATGTTTTATCTCAACAAAACATCTCATCATGGAAGCTGTTGTGTGTCATAGTGTGTCCCATAGTATGCCCTTTGTCTACACTTCTTTACTTGCAAATGTTCATTGCAATGAGTCATTGGTTGGGTTTGAGGCTTCTGCTACACTATCAATACTGGATCCTCACTGGGGCTCCTCTGGGTTATCCTGCTATTGCCCTGTGTTGTGGAGATCCTGCTGCTTTGTATCTTCAGGACTGGCCCCTTCACATGCTCCAGCAGTTCATAGATGGGGTAGATATTAGAGTGGGCCTACTCAAGGCCCTGGATCTGAGCCTGGGTGGTGGTTGAGTTGGCTAGTCCACCAGCTCTTCTGCACTCACACCAAAAGGGTGAGCTCTCCAGCACTGCCCTGGTGGAGGCTCACACTGGGGGCCCTGTCCCAGGGGCAGGAACCATGTCAATCTGTCTCCACCAGGGTCATGCTAGGCTCTGGAGATGAGGGCAAGGCAAGCTCTCCCACTCTCATGACCTAAGAGCCAGTTCTTCTCCCTGCCACACACAGCCGTGAGGGTGGAGGGGTAGGCATATCTCCTCCACTCCCATCACTGCTGGGCAGACGAAGGACAGGCCCTCCTGTTCTCACACCCTCCAGCTGACTCACCTCTTTCCCCATTCCCAGCCACCAGAGCCAGCCCTACTGTGCTACCCAGGCAAGGTGCAGGGCCTGTTCTCCTGAGGGCTGCAGCTGTCAAGGGGTGAGGCTCTTCTGGTGTTGCAGTCAATGAAGGGGCAGGGCCAGCCCATATCTTTATTTTTAACAGGTCCTATTTAGTAACATCATGAGCTTTTCTGTAACTGCAGCTGAGAGCACCGTGAATAATTTCTGATTGATTATAAAATTAAAAAATAAAACTATGTTCTCATCAATCAACACAGCAAAACAGGCTGGTGCTTTAACTTTCTGTCTAAACAAAAGGCAAAACCAAAATGAAACAGAGAATAAGACACAGGAAGCCCACTATAGGGTGCACGCCTCTCTATGTTTAATAAGATAATACATTTCCTAGTAGCTACTGGATTCTTGGGTTCCAGGACTCTGGGCCAGGCAGGCACAGTTCTGACTGGGGCTGGTCTCCCTCTGAACTGTTTTAAGGAACTGAACCAGACTTATGGGCGGGGGTTCATCCATGACAGTGCCACCTGGGGGGTGGGGGGAGGAACCAGGGTGTTACCAGATCCATGGGTCTAAGTAGACAGACTAGCTTGGGAGTCAGAGCTGTAATTCCAATGAAGGCAGAGAGGAAGAAAGAGGGAGGGGGAGAAAGGAAAGAAGAGAGGGAGGGAGAAAGAGAGAGAGAGAGAGAGAAAGAAAGAGAGAAAGGGAGACATCAAAAAACCTTCACAGGCAGCTTCCTTCCTGCAGTGGTTACCAGGATGTCTGTGTGTTGAGGGAGGGTGGGTAGAGATTGGACAAAGGACACAAAGTAGCATAGATGTTGGATAACAAGGCCAAATACCTAGGGCCCAACACAGGACTGTAGTGTGTTTTCATTCCCAACTTTTGCTGAGTATGTACATGGTAGCTATTCTCTTCCTACAGGGGAAAGGAGAAACTGAGAAGATAGATATGTTAAATCCATATATATTACATAACAATAACATATATTACTCTATATAATTCTATAATATTGTGCTGCATACCTTAGATATACACAAACATACTGACTTTAAGAGAAAAACTAAAGTAAAGTGGAGGCCATGGAGATAAAACCAAATGCAGTATGGACTTTTACATGATCTCTCACGGTGTGGACTGCTGAAGGCGTCTCTTCAGCCTGCGCTCCTTTGCTCACTAGTGAAATTCACATTCCATCACATACTCATGAGTCATACGTGTTTTCCTAGGGACTGGGCTTTCCAGGCTCTTTGACAGGAATTTGCCTGTCTTGGTCACAAAGTTATCTGCATTTTTCTCAATGTTTACTCTAGGAATCTTGGATTTTGGGGCTAGAGAAATAGCTCATTGGTTAAGAGCAACTTACTGTTCTTACAGAGGACTTGAGTTTGATTGATGGGTAGCTCACAACCATTTGTATCTCCAGTTTCAGGGAGATTCAATACCTCTAGCCTGTGGGCACTCATGTTATCATACACACACACACACACACACACACACACACACACACACACACTATAAATAGATTTTTTAAAAGAACACTAGATTTTTCTGAAGAAGAACAATTCTGGGAACATTAACGTCGTGGTACAGACATTCACAGCTTCCTGTTCATTTTGGCTGGTGCTGTGGTCTGAATGTTTGTGAGGCTGAGGGCCCATGTGAGTCCCCTCCTTTCTTTTGTTCTTCTGCCTTGTGAAGAAATGACAAGTACCATGTCCGGATCAGACCTCACCAGATCCTGGATCCATTCATGCCTCCATTGGATTTCCTGGCCTCCAGAACCAAAGAGAAATTTCCACTAAATATGTTATCCAATCCATGGTATTTTTGTTATAGCATCTGCATGGACCAAGCAGCTGGGATCACAAGCGTGCTCCCAGATCCTTTGGATTCAATAGAGTGCTCTAGCACATCACTTTGAAAGCCTCACTCCACCTCTCTCTGATTTGGCTGAGCAGTACAGAAACCAGATTAAACGTGGGTAGTCTGAGTTACCCAGAGAGAATATCATGTGCTCCTTTTAATTACTTGTTACTTAACAACTTGATCTATTTATGTTTATAAGAATCAGGTGGTGCCAATCTGGTTCATGAAAAAGCCACTTGATGGAGTTCCATGTAATTGCACATGGCTAATTACATAAATCAGCTATTTGTGTTCCAAATTGACCTTTGAAAGCTGCTCGAACTCCTCCAATTGTTCCCATCAGCTAATAGAATTAGACCCAGAGAATACAAACTGCCTGAAATAATCAAAGGCCCACCATGTTGGCAAAGCCGGGCTTTCTGCCAAAGAGTCACACTTGAGCCTGGCCAATTTTGCTTTTGGAAGGTGGGGGATGCCTACTTCTACCCAGAATCCTTGGTGAATTCAATGTGTGGTCACTTGCTGGTAAGACCATAGCAAATGGCTGTAGATTGGGGGCTTAACACATAGAAACATTTTCTCAGCTGTGGAAGGTCAGGATGTAGGCAGAAGTTGTCCGTTCCTTGGCTTATGAATAGTAGTATGTCCATGTCCTCCTGTGATTGTCCCTGCCTGACTGTCTACATTCAGGTCTCTCTATCTCATAAGAATACCAGTCAGGTTGGATTAGGGTCTACCCTGGTGACTTCATTTTGACTTAACCGTCTCATCTCTTAAGACTCTTCACATACGACCATTGTTATGGTCTGAATATGAGTGTCCCCCATAGGCTCATGTTGAACTTGGGACAGCAGATGGCAGTGCTGTTTGGAGATGTAATAAAAATGTTGGGAGGTGGGGCCCAAGGAAATGAAGTAGGCTCTGAGATGTTGACTCTGAAGGTCCTACCTGGTCATAATCCCTTTCTCTCACTCTTCCACACCACCAGAAGTGGTGGATGCTTAGCAGATGCTGGCTGAATTATGCATCTAGGAAAACAAACAGCGAGAGTGGAATCTTGACCCACTACATCAGCTCCTCTGCTCCTGGCAGTCATGTGCATTTGGCCTGTCTTTGTTGTGAGACATGCAAAATGGATAATCTTTACTCAACTTGATTGCATTTAGATCATCTAGGAGATGCATGCCTAGATGTGTCTGGGAAGGAACTTCCAGAGAGAATTAGTGGAGGAAAGAAGCTACACCCTGTAGTGGAAGCATCATTTAATGGAGTTGGAGGCTAGTCTGAATATAGAAGGAGGAAAAACGAGAAATCCAGCTGAACACTGGTGCTCCCTTTCTCTGCTTCCTGGTTGATGCCATGGACCAAGCTGTTCCTGCCATCAAGTCTTCCCACTATGATGGACTTTATGGTTCTGAACGGGAGACCAAGACTTCCCTCCCATAAGACGCTTTTTTTTTCTTAATCAGTTATCTGGTCCCACAATGAGAAAAGTAACCAATAAAAATTCACAATTTGTGTCGGGTGGGCCTCCACAGGCCCATGTGAAGTGTGGCTTCTGATCTTGAGTCTCTTACTAACGTTCAACTGATCCTAGGGAATTGTCTTTCCCAGTGTGGACCTTGGTGCTCCCACCTGGAGGAAGGAGATTCTGACCTCTGAGTCTTCCACAGTAGTGACAGATTTTGGGATTGTCCTCTTGGAAGGCTGGGTCTCCTGTCAGATGATCTGACCAACACTATCTTCTGCCTCTGCTGTTTGATCCCAGCAACCACAAATGGGACAGGACAGCAGTATTCTCAGGACTGAAATGGAACCTGAGAACATACATCCTCTTCCTGTTAGGAATGGATAATTCTTCCGGTTTCCATCTGTGCCTGGAGCTGATCCTGTGCCACAGCACCCAAAGCTGATCCTGTGCCATAGCTTTCCATATGCAAATACTGTCAGGAGAGAACTGGCCTCCCAGGAGTGTGGACATGCCTATGATCACAGGTAAGACCAACACTTCTGCTCAGAGGGACCCACCCAGAACCCTCAGGACACAGGAACTAAGGACCAGCCTGGGACAGGATGTTTCCAGGTTCCAGTAGCACCTAGGGCTAATCTTGTGTCACAGGGCTCCATACCTAAATACCACTGGGAGAGAGCTGGTCTCTCAGGAGTGCCGACACACCTGTAAGTACAGGTAGGACCACCACTTCTGCTCAAATTCCTGGTCCAAGAAGGACCCGCCCAGAGTCATCAGGACACAGGAACCAAGGAACAGCTGAGGACAGGATCCTTATGGTTTCTGTCTGCACCCCAGAGCCTGTGCCATAGATCTCTATACCCAAATTGCTCCTGGAGAAAACTGGTCTTCCAGGAGTACTGACACATGGGCTTGCAGGAGGGACAAGCCACGGTCAGAGACAGCAAGACCAGCTAACACCAGAGATAACCAGATGGCAAGAGGCAAGGGCAAGAACATAAGCAACAGAAACCAAGGCTACTTGGCATCATCAGAACCCCGTTCTACAACCATAGGGAGCCCTGGATTACCCCAACACACCAGAAAAGCAAGACTCTGATTTAAAATCACATCTCATGATGATGATGATAGAGAACTTTAAGAAGGATATAAATAGCTCCCTTAAAGAAATACAGGAGAACACAGGTAAACAGCTAGAAGCCTTTAAAGAGGAAACACAAAAATCCCTTAAAGAATTACAGGAAAACACAACCAAACAGGTGAAAAAATGGAACAAAACCACACAGAAGCTAAAAATGGAAATAGAAACAATAAAGAAATCACAAAGGGAGACAACTTGGAGATAGAAAACCCAGGGAAGAGATCAGGAGTCATAATTGCAAGCATCACCAACGGAATACAAGAGATAGAAGAGAGAATCTCAGGTGCAGAAGATACCATAGAAAACATTGACACAATAGTCAAAGAAAGTGCAAAATGCAAAAAGCTCCAAACCCAAAACATTCAGGAAATCCAGGACACAATGAGAAGAGCAAACCTAAGGATAACAGATATAGAAGAGAGTGAAGATTCCCAACTTAAAAGGCCAGTAAATATCTTCAACAAAATTATAGAAGAAAACTTCCCTAACCTAAAGAATGAGATGCCCATAAACATACAAGAGACCCACAGAACTCCAAATATATTGGACCAGAAAAGAAATTCCTCCTGTCACTTAATAGTCAAAACACCAAATGGACAAAACAAAGAAAGAATATTAAAAGCAGTAAGGGAAAAAGGTCAAGTAACATATAAAGGGAGACCTATCAGAATTACACCAGATTTCTCACCAGAAACTATGAAAACTAGAAGATCCTGGGCAGATTTCATACAGATATTAAGAGAACATGAATGTCAGCCCAGGCTACTATACCCAGCAAAACTCTCAATTACCATAAATGGAGAAACCAAGGTATTCCATGACAAAACCAAATTTGCACAATATCTTTCCACAAATACAGACCTACAAAGAATAATAGATGGAAAACTCCGACATAAGGAGGGAAACTACACCCTAGAAAAAGCAAGAAAGTAATCTTCTTTCAACAAACACAAAAGGAGATAGCCACACAAACATAAAAATAACATCAAAAATAATAGGAAGCAATAATCACCTTTCCTTAATATCTCTTAACACCGATGGACTCAATTCCCCAATAAAAAGACATATACTAACAGACTGGATACATAAACAGGACCCAGTATTTTGCTGCATACAGGAAACACACCTCAGTGTTAAAGACAGACACTACCTCAGAGAAAAGGGCTGGAAAACAATTTTCCAAGCAAATGGTCCCCCAAAAACAAACTGGAGTAGTCATTCTAATATTGAATAAAATCGACTTTAAACCAAAGATTATCTAAAAAAGATAAGGAAGGACACTTCATACTCATCAAAAGAAAATTATACCAAGAAGAACTCTCAATTCTGAGCATCTATGCTCCAAATCCAAGGGCACCTACATTCACAAAAGAAACTTTATTAAAGCTCAAAGCACACTTTGCAACTCACACAATAATAGTGTGAGACTTCAACACCCCACTCTCATCAATAGGCAGATCATAGAAACAGAATCTAAAGAGAGACACAGTGAAACTGACAGCAGTTATGGACAAAATGGATTTAACAGGTATCTATAAAACATTTCATCCTAAATCAAAAGAATATACCTTCTTCTCAGCACCTAATGATACTTTCTTCAAAACTGATCATATAAACAGTCACAAAACAGATCTCAACAGATATAAGAAGATTAAAATAATCGAATGCATCCTATCAGATCACCATGGACTAAGGGTGGTCTTCTATAGCAACAAAAACAACAGAAAGCCCACATACACATGGAAGCTGAACAACACCTGACTCAATGATAACTTGGTCAAAGAAGAAATAAAGAAATTAAAGACTTTAGAATTTAATAAAAATGAAGGCACAACATACCCAAACTTAGGGAACACAATAAAAGCAGTGATAAGAGGAAAACCCATACCTCTGAGTGCCTCCAAAAAGAAACTGGAGAGAGCATACACTAGCAGTGTAACAGCACACCTGAAAGCTCTAGAGTAAATAGAAGCAAATACACCCAAGAGGAGTAGAAGGCAGGAAATAATCAAACTCAGGGCTGAAATCAACCAAGTAGAAACAAAAAGAACTATACAAAGAATCAACAAAACCAGGAGCTGGTTCTTTGAGAAAACCAACAAGATAGACAAAATAACCCTTAGCCAGTCTAACCATAGGGCACAGAGATAGTATCCAAATTAACAAAATCAGAAATGAAAAGGGAGATATAACAACAGAAACTGAGAAAATCCAAAAAATCATCAGATCCTACTACAAAAGCTTATACTCAACGCAACTGGAAAATCTGGATGAAATGGACAATTTTCTAGACAGATATCAGGTACCAAAGTTAAATCAGGATCAGATAAACCATCTAAACAGTCCCATAACCCCTAAAGAAATAGAAGCAGTCATTAAAAGTCTCTCAACCAAAAAAAGCACAGGACCAGATGGATTTAGTGCAGAATTCTATGAGACCTTCAAAGAAGACCTAATACCAATAATCTTCAAACTATTCCACACAATAGAAATAGAAGGAACACTACCCAATTCATTCTATAAAGTCACAATTACTCTGTGCATTCTCCCTTGGAGATGGAAAGGTTTCTATCTAATCAGGAACTTGTCACAATTTCCTTTCATAGAGGACTTCATAAGAGATTTTTTTTCTACTTCTATCATGTTTAATGTTCCAAATAGATTTTTAAAACTGTTTGAGTGCAAATTACTTTTAGCTTCAGAAGATATCAGGTATATTTAAAAGGCATTTAACTATTAAAAATTATTTTGATGACTTAAAATGTCCATATTGAGTTGTATATTTTAAAATAAATTTTATTAGATTGATAAAAAAGAAAAGAAAAGAAAAATAGGAGTGGGTAGTTCCTTGTGGGGAGAAAAAAACCTTGAAGTCTCTGGAGAAACTCTGTTTGTGTAAATGCCTTAACTTTTCTGATTTTATTTAGTGGTAAAGAAATACTTTTCTGAGTGACCAGGTAGTTGGGACCGCCAGGCTCAGAGACAGACAGGCATAATATCGCTTCGGTTTCAGGCAGCTTGTGTGTAACCTGCTCCCAGGTGCTGGGCTGATCTGTAGTAACCAGCGCGCCAGTTCCGCGGTGGGACCTTCTGCCTGGTGGAGGGACCCCGCGCAGGGAGGGAGCCTGCCAGCTTCCCTTCCGCGACCTCTGTTCCCGCGGACTGCGCTGGAGAGACCGGTACCCAGGCTCTCCCCCCGATATAACATCACTTGGGACAAGGCCTGTTGGAGCTTCCGTCTGTACCCGAGGGCGGGTTGGCGCTGTGGTCGTCTGGGTGCCAGATCGGCGGGCCATCGTGACCACAGGGTGAGCGGCACCACGGAGACTGCCCTCCGCCATCTTTGCTCCAGTGACCAGGTAGTTGGGACCGCCAGGCTCAGAGACAGACAGGCATAATATCGCTTCGGTTTCAGGCAGCTTGTGTGTAACCTGCTCCCAGGTGCTGGGCTGATCTGCAGTAACCAGCGCGCCAGTTCCGCGGTGGGACCTTCTGCCTGGTGGAGGGACCCCGCGCAGGGAGGGAGCCTGCCAGCTTCCCTTCCGCGACCTCTGTTCCCGCGGACTGCGCTGGAGAGACCGGTACCCAGGCTCTCCCCCCGATATAACATCACTTGGGACACGGCCTGTTGGGGCTTCCTTCTGTGCCCGAGGGCGGGTTGGCGCTGTGGTCGTCTGGGTGCCAGATCGGCGGGCCATCGTGACCACAGGGTGAGCAGCGCCACGTAGAGTGCCCTCCGCCATCTTTGCTCCAGTGACCAGGTAGTTGGGACCACCAGGCTCAGAGACAGACAGGCATAATATCGCTTCGGGTTCAGGCAGCTTGTGTGTAACCTGCTCCCAGGTGCTGGGCTGATCTGCAGTGACCAGCGCGCCAGATCTGCTGTGGGACTTCTGCCTGGCAGAGGGACGCCCCCTCCCCCCCCAGGAGAGATCACACACCCCTGCACAGGGCAGGAGCCTGCCAGCCTCCCTTTGGCGACCTCTGCTCCAGGAATCCACTAGGCTGAGCCTTTAGATGGGCAAGGCCTCCCCAATATAAGATCACTTGGGGCAAAGCACATTAGGGCTCCAAAGTCACTCAGGAGCAGGCAGGCCCCAGAAATCGGTGCCAGGGGAATCCTGGTAATCCAGGGGGGGCAGAAATAGCTTTGCAGGCTCACAGGAGGTCCAACCAACAGCCAGTGGCAGCAGGACCAACTAACACCAGAGGTATCCAGATGGCAAAAGGCAAACGTAGGAATGTTACTAACAGTAATCAAAGTAATGTGGGACCATCCGAACCCAACTCTCCAACAGCAGCAAGTCCTGGATACCCCACCACACCCGAAAGACAAGATCTGGATTTAAAATCACTTCTCATGATGCTATTAGAGGATCACAAGAAGGACACAAATAAATCTCATAAAGAGTTACAGGAGACCATGAATCAACGGTTAGAAGCCCTTACAAAGGAAACACAAAAATCGCTTAGAGAAATGCGGGAGAACATGGATCAAAAGATGGAGGCGCACAAGGAGACAACACAAAAATCGCTTAACGAGATGAATCAACGGGTAGATGCACTCACAAAGGAATCACAAAATTTGCATAAAGAAATGCAGAAGAATATGGGTCAACAGACGGATGCCCATAAGGAGGCAACACAAAAATTGCTTAAAGAAATGAATCAACGGTTAGATGCCCTTACAAAGGAAACACGAGAACTGCTTAAAGAAATGCAGGAGACGATGGGTCAACAGATGGAATCCCATGAGGAGGAAACACAAAAATCGCTCAGAGAAATGCAGGAGAACGTGGGTCATCAGGAAGAAATCCTGAAAGAGGTAATGCAAAAATACCTTAAAGAAATACAGGAAAATACAAACAAACAAGTGAAGGATCTCAGCAAATCCATCCAGGAACTAAAAAAGGAAGTAGAAACAACTAAGAAATCACAAAGGGAGACAACTTTGGAGATAGAAAACCTTGGGAAGAAATCAGGAGTCATAGATGCAAACATCAACAATAGAATACAAGAGATGGAAGAAAGAATCTCAGGTGCTGAAGATTCCATAGAAAGCATCGACTCAACAGTCAAAGAAAATGCAAAATGCAAAAAACGCGTAACCCAAAACATCCAGGAAATCCAGGACACAATGAGAAGACCAAACCTAAGGATTATAGGTATAGATGAGAGTGAAGATTTGCAACTTAAAGGGCCAGTAAACATCTTCAACAAAATTATGGAGGAAAACTTCCCTAACTTAAAGAGAGAGATGCCGATGAACATACAAGAAGCCTACAGAACTCCAAACAGACTGGACCAGAACAGAAATACCTCCCGTCACATAATAATCAAAACACCGAATGTTCTAAACAAAGAAAGAATACTAAATGCAGTAAGAGAAAAGGGCCAAGTAACATACAAAGGAAGACCTATCCGAATCACATCAGACTTCTCACCAGAGACTATGAAAGCCAGAAGATCCTGGGCAGATCTCATGCAGACACTAAGACAGCACAAATGCCAGCCTAGACTACTATACCCAGCAAAACTCTCAATCACCATAGATGGAGAGACCAAGATATTCCATGATAAAACCAAATTTTCACAATATCTTTCCACAAATCCAGCCCTGCAACGGATAATAGGTGGAAACCTCCAATACAGGGAGAGAAACAACACCCTGGAAAAAATGAGATAATAACCTTCTTGAATCAAACCCAAAAGTAGATAACCACTCAAACATAAAGATAGCAGTAAAGAATGGCAGGTGGCAATAATCACTATGCCTTAATCTCTCTTAATATCAATGGTCTCAATTCCCCAATTAAAAGACATAGACTAGCAGACTGGATACGTAAACAGGACCCAGCATTTTGCTGCATGCAGGAAACGCACCTCAGTGTCAAAGACAAACACTACCTCAGAGTAAAAGGCTGGAAAACAATTTTACAAGCAAATGGCCCCAAGAAACGAGGTGGAGTAGCCATCCTAATATCGGATAAAATTGATTTTCAACCCAAAGTCATCAAAAAAGACACAGAAGGACACTACATACTGTTCAAGGGAAAAATCCACCATCAAGAACTCTCAATCCTGAATATCTATGCTCCAAATGCAAGGGCACCCTCATTCGTAAAAGAAACTTTACTAAAACTCAAAGCACACATCGCACCGCACACAATAATAGTGGGTGACTTCAACACCCCGCTCTCTGAAATGGATCGTTCAGGAAAGCAGAAACTAAACAGGGACACAGTGAATCTAATTGAAGCCTTGGACCAAATGGAACTAACTGATATATATAGAACATTTCATCCTAGAGCTAAAGAATACACCTTCTTCTCAGCTCCTCATGGTACCTTCTCCAAAATTGACCATATAATTGGTCACAAATCAGACCTCAACAGATACAAGAAGATAGAAATAATCCCATGCCTCCTATCAGATCACTATGGAATAAGGGTGGTCTTCAATGGCAACAAAAACAAAAGAAAAGCCACGTACACATGGAGGCTGAACAATGCTCTACTCAATGATAACTTGGTCAAGGTGGAAATAAAGAAAGAAATCAAAGACTTTTTGAAAGTTAATGAAAATGAAGGCACAACATACCCTAACTTATGGGACACAATGAAAGCAGTGCTAAGAGGAAAATTCATAGCCCTGAGTGCCGCCAAAAAGAAACGGGAGACAGCATACACTAACAGCTTAATGGCACACCTGAAAGCCCTGGAACAAAAAGAAGCAAATACACCAAAGAGGAGTAGAAGGCAGGAAATCATCAAACTCAGGGCTGAAATCAATCAAGTAGAAACAAATAAAACCATACAAAGAATCAACAAAACGAGGAGTTGGTTCTTTGAGAAAATCAACAAGATAGATAAGCCCTTAGCCAGACTAACCAGAGGGCACAGAGATAGTATCCAAATTAATAAAATCAGAAACGAAAAGGGAGAGATAACAACAGAAACTGAGGAAATTCAAAAAATCATCAGATCCTACTACAAAAACCTGTATTCAACACAACTAGAAAATCTTGAGGAAATGGACAATTTCCTTGACAGATACCAAGTACCAAAATTAAATCAGGATCAAATAGACCATCTAAACCGTCCTATAACCCCTGAAGAAATAGAAGTTGTCATTGGAAGTCTTCCAACCAAAAAAAGCACAGGTCCAGATGGTTTTAGTGCAGAATTCTATCAGACCTTCAAAGAAGACCTAACACCAATACTCTTCAAACTGTTCCACAAAATAGAAACAGAAGGAACACTACCCAACTCGTTCTATGAAGCCACAATTACACTAATACCAAAAGCACACAAAGATCCGACAAAGAAAGAGAATCTCAGGCCAATCTCTCTTATGAATATCGATGCGAAAATACTCAATAAAATTCTTGCCAACCGAATCCAAGAACACATCAAAACGATCATTCACCACGATCAAGTAGGCTTCATCCCAGGGATGCAGGGATGGTTCAATATAAGGAAATCCATCAATGTAATCCACTACATAAACAATCTCAAAGAAAAAAACCACATGGTCATCTCATTAGATGCTGAGAAAGCATTTGACAAAATTCAGCATCCTTTCATGCTAAAGGTCTTGGAAAGATCAGGAATTCAAGGCCCATATCTAAACATAGTAAAAGCAATTTACAGCAAACCAGTAGCCAGCATCAATCTAAACGGAGAGAAACTTGAAGCAATCCCACTAAAATCAGGGACTAGACAAGGCTGCCCTCTCTCTCCATATCTTTTCAATATAGTACTTGAAGTTCTAGCTAGAGCAATTAGACAAGAAAAAGAGGTCAAAGGGATACAAATTGGAAAGGAAGAAGTCAAACTATCACTATTTGCAGACGATATGATAGTATACATAAGCGACCCAAAGAACTCCACCAGAGAACTCCTACAGCTGATAAACGACTTCAGCAAAGTGGCCGGATATAAAATCAACTCAAGCAAGTCAGAAGCCTTCCTATACTCAAAGGATAAGCAGGCTGAGAAAGAAGTAAGAGAAATAATACCCTTTACGATAGCCACAAACCATATTAAGTATCTTGGCGTGACGCTAACCAAACAAGTGAAAGATCTGTATGACAAGAACTTCAAGTCTCTGAAGAAAGAAATTGAAGAAGACCTCAGAAGATGGAAAAATCTGCCATGCTCATGGATTGGCAGGATTAATATAGTAAAAATGAGCATCTTACCAAAAGTAATACACAGATTCAATGCAATCCCCATCAAAATCCCAACTCAATTCTTCATAGAGTTAGAAAGAGCAATTCAAAAATTCATCTGGAATAACAGAAAACCCAGAATAGCTAAAACTATTCTCAAGAGTAAAAGAACCTCTGGGGGAATCAGTATCCCGGACCTCAAGCTGTACTACAGAGCAATAGTGTTAAAAACTGCATGGTATTGGTACAGTAACAGACATGTAGATCAATGGAACAGAATTGAAGACCCAGAAATGAATCCACACTCCTATGGTCACTTGATCTTTGACAAAGGAGCTAAAACCATCCAGTGGAAAAAAGATAGCCTTTTCAACAAATGGTGCTGGCTCAGCTGGAGGTCAACATGCAGAAGAATGCAAATTGACCCATCCTTATCTCCTTGCACTAAGCTCAATTCTAAGTGGATCAAAGATCTCCACATAAAACCAGACACACTGAAACTAATAGAAGGGAAACTAGGGAAGAACCTTGAACATATGGGCACAGGGGAGAATTTCCTGAACAGAACTCCAATAGCTTATACTCTAAGATCAAGAATAGACAAATGGGACCTCATTAAATTACAAAGTTTTTGCAAGGCAAAAGACACCGTCAAAAAGACAAAGCGGCAACCAACTAACTGGGAAATGATCTTTACCAACCTTACATCCGACAGAGGGCTAATATCCAAGATATACAAAGAACTCAAGAAGTTAAACTCCAGAGAGGCAAGTAACCCTATTAAAAAATGGGGTACAGAGCTCCACAAAGAGTTCTCACCTGAAGAATATCTAATGGCTGAGAAGCACCTAAAGAGATGTTCATCATCCTTAGTCATTAGGGAAATGCAAATCAAAACAACCCTGAGATTCCATCTCACACCAGTCAGGATGGCTAAGATCAAAAACACAGGAGACAGCAGTTGTTGGCGAGGATGTGGAGAAAGAGGAACACTCCTCCACTGCTGGTGGAATTGCAGGCTGGTACAACCACTCTGGAAAGCAGTCTGGCGGCTCCTCAGAAAACTGGGCATGACACTTCCGGAGGATCCGGCTATACCACTCCTGGGCATATACCCAGAGACTTTACCTGCATGCAATAAGGACACATGCTCCACTATATTCATAGCAGCCTTATTTATAATAGCCAGAATCTGGAAAGAACCCAGATGTCCCTCAACGGAGGAATGGATTCAGAAGATGTGGTATATTTACACAATGGAATACTACTCTGCAATTAAAAACAATGAATTCACGAAATTCCTAGGCAAATGGTCAGAACTTGAAAATATCATCCTTAGTGAGGTAACCCAATCACAAAAGATCACACATGGTATGAAGTCACTGATAAGGGGATATTGACCCAGAATCTCAGAATACCCTAGACACAATCAGCATATCAATAGATTTCTAAAAAGATGGAAGGAGAGACCCCTGGTCCTGGAAAGACTGGATGTAGGGGAACGCCAGGACAGAGTAATGAGAGGGGGTTGAACGGAGAAAAGAGGGAGGGAAGGGGGCTTATGGGACTTTCGGGGAGGGAGGAAACGGGAAAGGGGAAGTGATTTGGAATGTAAATTAAAAAAATAAAATAAAATTAAATTTAAAAAAAAAAAAAAAAAGAAATACTTTTCTTACGAAGCTGTAGGTTGGTTTTAGAGGAGTCACTCTATTCAGCCCACACGTGAGAAATCATGTTTCTCTTATAAAAGTGACATCTGTACTGTTGAAATCCCAAGCTTCAAGATGATATGATTGTGTATGAGTCAAAGAGCCATGGCCAGTAGCTTAGCTGAAGGATTAGATTCTTGGGAAGAACCTGATTGAAGTTCTGTGATAAGGTCTAGAGAACAGGTGTGTGGAGAGACTTCTTCGATCAGGAAAGAACCATGAAGATGTCTGTGAACAATATGGATTCTCACCAAAGTGTGACCTTGGCAGAGGAGAGTTTTAATACTTAAGTGACTAGGACACCCTTTCTAAGGATACCAGTCAGCCCTTTCCCATCTTCCCTGTTATCATCATTATCATTATTATCATTTCAGTTATGGGGTTCGTAACTGAATCTACTATTATTTCAGATGGGAACATTATACATGGGCTTGGCAATGTGGCTCCTTTTTATTGTCTAAGTCTGACCTGGCTGTAGTGGTTGCTTGTTCTGTGAGCAGCAGAAACTAACTCCAGGTCCACAAATGGTGACCTGGGGTGACCAGTCATCTACCTGTTGGCAGGGTGATTATATCTGGCTACTTCCATCATGAGGAAGGGAAGCATTTTGTTCTTACTGAAATAAACACTCTGGGTATGAGTTTGCCTTTCCTGCGTGCAATGTTTCTGCCAAAAACCACCATCTGTGGACTTGCAGAATGCCTTATGTGCACTGATAGTGTTCTGTACAGCAATGATCTGATCAAGAAGTTCACCCCAGAGCAAGGAAGTGAAACAGTGGGCCAATGTTCATGAAATTCACTGATCTCACTGTGTTCCCTAGGATCCTGAAATAGCTGACTTGGTAGATTGGTAGTTGGCCTTTTAAAAATACAGTTATGGTGACAGTTAGGTGGCTATACCTTTCAGAGTTGAGACAATGTTCTCCAAGAAGCTGCATATACTCTCAGTCAGCATCCAATATATGTTCTCTCCCTCTCGCAGCCAGGGTTTGTGGGTCCAGGAATTAAGGGGTGAGTATACAGTTAGTGTCACCCATTATTATACTTGGTAACTCACTAACAAATTCCTGCTTCCATCTCCAAAAACACCATTCTCTTTTGGCATAGGGACCTTAGTTTTAGAGGGAAGAATGACTCCACCAGTAGGTACAAAGATGACTCCATTTAACTTGAGGTAAGTTTGCTACCTACCTGCTTTGAGCTCTTCACGCCTCTGAATTAATAAGAAAAGATGTTCCTGAGTAGGTGGAGGTGACTGATCCAGATTACCAAGGGGAGATTGGATGATTACTCTGTGAAGGATGTGAGGAATACTGTGTTTGGAATAAGGAGATCATTTAGGGTGTGATGTCCTGTGATTAGGAATAGTGAAAACTTTTTAGCACTGAATTGAGGACTATAAAAGACCTCTTTGGGAATGAAGTATGATTTTATTATTTTTATTTGGAGCTTAGATGGGTTAAGATGTCTATTGGTGCTCATCTTTATGTATAAACTCAGTTAGGCTGTAGTACCTAATTGTTTCTGCTAGATATTATTATGAAGGTATTTCTACTAATTGGTACTTTCAATTAACAGACTTTAAGTAAATCAGATCACTTTCTGTATTGTGGGCAGGCCCTATTTAATCAGTTGAAAACCTTATAAACAGATATTGTCATCTCTAGAGGAAATTCTGACACAAGACTACAATATTGACATCTGTGATGGTTAGCTTTAATTGTTACCTTGGCACAACTTAAAATCACCCAGAAATAGTTTCAATGAAAAATTTTCCTACATTGGACTATTTGTGTGTGTGTGTGTGTGTGTGTGTGTGTGTGTGTGTGTGTGTGTGTGTGAAGGGGAGGGACTGTCTTGATTAAGTTAAATGATGTAGGAAGACTGTGGGCAGAATCATTCCCTAGGAAGAGGCTCTTGAACTGTACAAAAGTGGAGAAATTTAGCTGAGCACAAGCAATCAACCACATGAATATTTATGTACTCTTTGTACTCATTTATCTCTACTCTCGTGGATGTGCTGTGACTGATTGTCTTTCCTGCTTTGATTTTGCCACAGTGATGGACCATGAACCAAAATTGTGAACAAAAATAAAAGGTTTTTTTGTTTTGTTTTGTTTTTGGTTAGGGTCTTTTATCACAGCAACTGAAATTAAACTAAGACAGAAATTGGTACCAAAAAGGTGGGGTCATTGCTGTCATAAAACTGACTCTATGGCTTCTAAGCCTTTGAACTATTTTTGTAGGAAGAATGTGTTTGATAAATTGGTTTAGAAAAACCACTGGGAAAAAAAAACAACAAAACAAAACAAAACAAAAAAAAAAAAAAGAAAAACCACTGAAGACTGGGAGCATCCTGCCTTCTCCCCCACCCTAAATGTCCTCCAATTCATAGGCTTCCCTCCCCTCCTCCTCCTCCTTCTCCTTCTTCCTTCTCTCTCTCTCTCTCTCTCTCTCTCCTACAACAAAAGACTTCTCTTTAACCATACCATTGTGTGGTTATGTCATCATTTTATACACTGAGTTCTGGTCTTGTCCAATTTATTTTTGTCTGTTCCCATTTTGGTGGAAGTGTGGAAGATGAGGCCTGGTATATGGGGTTTTAGGAAGAAACATAAGCCCTACTGGGAACAAGATGGGGGAGTTCCATGTGATAATTTGGTTAAGAATCTGTTTTTGACCAGCCTGAAGAAGCATCTGTGATTGTCAGAGTAGCATTACTGAAGTGAAACCTCTTGTGCTTCTGTGGGACAATAGGAAAATGTCTTCTCAGGATCAGCACACAGAAGCCAATACAGCGGCAGTTCCAAGGGGACAGGTTACATCATCAGCTATAGCAGTACCTGTAATATAGGCATATCACCCAGGTAGTACCAGCTTTGAAGGCATGAAAGATGCCAGATGGAGGAGGTTATGGAGAGCAGCTGAGGCCTGGCACCACATGGTCCTGAGAGATCACTGCATGAAACTGTGAAGATGAAGCCTCAGTTATGGAGACTGGAGACCGTGGGTTACTGGAGAGTAGAGCTGCCCTAAACTCAAGAAAAAAGCTGAATGAGCAAGAGCCCGAAGGGCAGGGCTATTCAAGTCCTTTGGAACCCAGCTTAGCCCTAGACTCTGCACATCAGACTATAGGATTGATTTCCCCTGCTGGATTCTGCTTTTATTTTTTGTTCCCTATTAATTCTCCGTTCTTTCCCACTAGAACAAGAAAGTTATTCTGTGCCATCATATGGTGGAAGTATGTAAATTATTTTTAATTGTATAGGAACCCTTAGTTAAGGAAGGACTTTGGAATTTGTTCTTTTGAGACAGGAACCCCAGTAAGTATCCCTGGCCAGCCTAACTCATTAGATAGATCATGCTGGCTTTGAGCCTACCTAGATCTGCCTGCCTCCACCTCCTGAGTGCTGAGATTAAAGGTTTGTGCTTTCGTGTTAGTCGTGGTATTTTCTTTTCTATTGCCACCAGGGAAAGGGAACTGGGGCCCAAAATCTGGCATGAAGGAGAGTTCCATCCTCAATGGCCCCAAAGGCAGCTTACTAATCCAAGTAACATGTATCTTTAAGAACAGTGTTGTGGGGATGGTAATAGGACACATTTGATATGAAAGTAGAGGGATATAGTGGGGATAGGAGGACTTAAGTGGTATCAAGAAGGACGGCAGAGAGGGAGGGCAGAGAGGAGGAGCTGTCTTAGTCAGTGTTCTATTGCTGTGAAGAGACACCATGACTAAAACGAAAGCATTTAACTAGGGCTTGCTTATAGTTCTAGCAGTTTAGTCCATCGTCATTATGGTGGGAAGCCTGGCAGCATACAGGCAGACACAGTGCTGGTGAACTAAAGAGTTCTACCTCTGGATCCACAGGCAGCAGGTAGAGAAAGTCACAAGCCCTGTCTTGAGCTTTTAAAACCCTAAAGCCCATCCCTAGTGACTCATTTTCCCCCAACAAAGCCACACCCACTCCAACAAGGCCACACCCACTCCAACAAAGGCCACACCCATTCCAACAAGACCACATCTCCTAACCCCTCTCAAATAGCACCATTTAAATATATGAGCCCATTGGGGCCATTCCTATTCAAACCACCACAGGAAACCCAACCAGGAATACTTATATTTGCTATGGGGAAACCGCTACTTTATTTTTTAAAAGAACATCCAGACAGTCCTTCTCAGCGATAGGCTAAAGCCATCTGGGGACAAGATGGCCGTCCAAATGACCTCTAAGAGATTTCAGGTTTCATTATCATCTAATTTCTATGCTAAAGGACATACAGACCATCATCATTACAGTTTATGGTCTCCATGGTAGCAACTGAAAGGGCCCAAAGAAAGAAAGAAAACGGGAGTGACTGGATTCCTAGAAAACCGTCTCCCTTCTCCTGAGAACCTAATGAATATTTCTATTTCTAGTTTCTTCTGCCCAGTCACCATGACTCCACACCCTGTGTGGGTTGAGAAGCTGATTTATGATCTAGGCTCCTGCTTCTTTTGGCCACCAAACAAATGTGTGCTATTGGTATTCAGCTTTGGTTTTAAATTTATCTTCGCTTTTCTGAATAGATAAAAATTCCATTCTGGGGGAGGTTCTCTGTTTCTTACGGGAGGGTGATTCACCCATCTGCATCCTTCCAGAGAGGGAATTTACCTGAATCCAAGGAGGGGCTTGTGGGATGCTGGAATGACTAGGCGCCAGTTGCTCAGAAGCACGGGTAAGACATCCGAGGAGGGAACTTGTGGTTGGCGCCAGAAGTGGAGGAGGAACCGCTTTGTCCCTGAACTTTTGGTCGGCCTGTGTGTGCTAGTGCTACTTCCTGGCAGAGAACATGGACCGCCTTCAAGTTAGAAAACACCAGCGCGAGTCCTGACTACTTGGGGTGCAGGGAAGACCTTTCTTGGCCTGGGGTCTGAAGTCTGTTTTGAGAGTGTAGGAGGACTCTCTCCTACAGAAAGTGGATTTTCTTATTCCATCGCTGTTGTGCATCGGCTGGCTTTATTTGGCTGCCTGGGCCTGCCTCGACCCTGGAGTATGGATTCCTCCACAGGGGCTTCACACATACCTACTTGTTTCCCAACCTATTGTGGAACTGCAGAGGAAAATGTAGGTGTGCTGTTTGGTTCCAGCAGGGACTAATTGTTTCCTCCACCTCATCTTTCAGAATTACTATGGGACCATGGGGTTTTAGAAATTGAATGTGTTTTGAGTAACTATGGTTGTTATACTTTCCAACGCTCTCATTTTTCTCCATATTATTGAGCAAAGCCTTTTGCCGGATGCACAGAGAAACTTATGCTATAGCACTGGGATTTTGCCTTAAAAGAGAAAGCTTCATTGTGTGGGAAACTGGCAGGGAGGTCGGGAGTAGGAAACAAGCTCAGATTTTTCTCTCTGGTCAGTTGGTGGTAAGCAGCTATTGAGATGTTAATAGGTGTGCAGGACATTTGTCTCGTCACCAGTGGACTTTAAAACCAAAGACTGGATCTTCGGGACTAAAATTGCTCTTCAGAAGAATGGGTCTTGAATCCAAGCTCAGGCAGTGGGATGAGACTTGACATCCTACCTGCACAGAAGATCATGAATAGATAATTATCTCCATCCATCTCCTGCAGCTTATACCACATAAGATCAGTATTTAACAGGAAGTTCTCTGATACAGACAATCCAAATGGGCCTGTCAGTCACCTGCTCAGGACAAAGTCTTTGAGGAAGAGCTGCTTGCTCCAGAGGCTTTAGAAATAATATATAAATTGCCTAAAATATGAATCAGCACATTGGTCCCTTTCACCACTCTCGCCCTTTGAGAGTTCATGCTACTTTACAATAAACTCTGTACGACCGTGTCTTGTCTGAATTCTTTCTACAGAGATCACAGAGACTATGAGAGCAAGGGGGTGGGGTGCAGACAGAAATTGTCAGTGATAGATGTTTTGGGGAATTTACAAGAAGGAAGAGAAGAAAAGTTGCTGGTTGGATGCTGAGAGGATGGAGCTTAGGGTCCTTTATGAAGACTGCAGTGGTAACCACACCTCTTCTCTGGTCTGTTGGTATTTTTGTGTAGAGTTAATTGTGTGTGTGTGTGTGTGTGTGTGTGTGTGTGTGTGTGTTGGGGCGGGTTGAACATGTGACACCAAAAGGTACTTGCCTGCATGATTAGGCTTCCTCTTCCTTTGTCCATTCTTTTTAAGCATTGCCAATATTAGTATGTGCACTGTATGAATTAACGAGACTTGCTGTGAGATTTCAGGTTATGTTAGTAGCATGCACACTGCACACTCCATGCGTGGAAAGTCAGTTTTGATCTGCCTTGTCCTTACATGGTTTCTGGAAGTTTTTGCTGAAAGACAAGCTAAGAACTTTGTTAGTTAAGGAGTGTATGATCCGTTGTCTAGGTCTTCGCCGGTTTCGTACCTGCAAGTGAGCTGAGCCGGTGGGATTATCTTTTCTCCTTTCTTGTCACTTAATATCTGTGCTGTTGGGGACCTTTTGGAAGCAAATCTCAAGTCACTGCACTTATTACAGATGACTTTTTTGTTTAGACTGTTCATGGGTTATCTGAGATCATGGCTAATAGCCGTCTTACCTTAACAGCCCCTCCCCCAATCCCAGACCACCACAGACAGTGACATCTGCATGTAATGCTTCAATCCCAGGAGTCCAGGCGATGCCCTGTAGTCTGTATGGGAGCTGAGAACTACCTTGGAAGGAGCCATATTGGGATGAATTTGCTTCCGTGAGAGAGCAATGATCCAAGAAGCGAGAATAACTGGGAGGGTAAGGGAGCAGATCTCCCCTGGGTGTATATACTGCTGAGGGTCAGCTTCCTGAGTTTAGGCAGACACCTGATACCCCCCCCCCCAGCATCACCCACTATTAACATTGGTTTGCAACTGGGAAAACAGAAGCACAGAACACATCCAGATCTCCACACTGGAAGGGAGTTGGAGCCAGAAGTATGGCTGGCCTGACTGGCCACTGCACAGTCAGGGTCCACACAGACTGCCACTGAGACTGGAGAGAACAGGGACCAGGCAGAGAGCACTTACTCTCCTCACACCTTCATACAAAACTACTCAGAGCCACTAAGAAAGGTAAATAGGATTCCTGTCATCCTTAAATCTCTGAGGTATCACTCCTCACCACAGTTCACTACCTTATTGACTCAGATATTTTGTGAGGAAGCCACACAGTCCCCAGACGTTTGTGACAATAACACAGGACTCAAGAGCTTTCCCTCCGCTGATGCCCAGGGCCTGCCTGCAGCATGTGTAGAGATTTCTGTTTTCGTGTTTCTTATTACAATGGTTATTAGTCCCTGTCTCCTGGTGCAAGCTGGGAGGAGCGCCCCTAATTATAGATTGTAAAACCACATTTTCCTTCTTACAGCATGAATGGGCCTCACAAAAAGAACTGGGAAGTTTGTTATTTGGCTTGATGTACCAAAACATGCCCATTAAACCCAGCAGATTGATAGGTGAAAACAGCCACACTGACCCAAGCTGACTGACTGATAAACATCACAGCATCTGGATGCCAGAGTAACCCAAAGCACTGTGTGCTTACCTCTCCAGGCCCAGCTACCCGGAATTCACGCAGCTTGCATTCATCTATCTATCTATCTATCTATCTATCTATCTATCTATCTATCTATCTATCTATTTAAAATTCAGTGTCACACCAGCTGAAGGTTTGTAAACTGAACACGATAAGTTTTCAAGAACATTTTAAAATATTGCTGCAATTCCATTTAAGACTAAATATGCTTTTTTAAAATTTAAAAGATTGTGGGGCTGGAGACACAACTCAGTGGCTGATAACACTTGATATTCTTGCAGAAGACCTGGGCCAGGTTCCCAGCACCCACATCGGGCAGCTCACAACCGCTCATAACTCTGGTTCCAGGGGATCCAACACCTTCTGCTAGTCTTTGTAGGTACGTTTATCCATGTGCACATATGTACATGCATGCACATGTACATATAAAATAAGTAATTCTGACATGTAAATAAATATAGCTTCCTCTCCTCTTATCAAAGAAACGTCTCTTTTTGACAGAAGAATACCATTACAGGAAGTCACAACATATATATGTATGGAGTGGGAGAGGATTCTCCAGGAGGAAAGGGTCCCAGGAGCCACCATGGGAATACCTGGAGCAGAGAGAGTCAGTTCAATACCAAAATACAAGTATCTCGGGGATTCTGGCTGGGAGGTAGCCAGATTAACTTAGAGAAATAGAATAGATTAATAACTGCTCAACTCCTGTGCTCTAAAGCTTATCAAATAAATCTTACAGTGTCTGCCTCATTTATTTTGGGAGCTAGCTGGGATAGAGAAAAACTCTCACTGATAAACCCGCAATAATACAACCCCAAAGCATTTGATTTCTTCCATAACCTTCAGTTCATTATCGCACCACTGGGCACATCTTGCCTGGTAGTTTGGAATTTAAGCATGCAGTTTCCTGGGTAATGCCATTGTGATTTTTCTCCTGCAATGATCTACATAAATGTTTCCTACACCAAGAGAGCAAGTCAGCAGGGAGGAAGCTTTCAGGTCAGTTTTTGCCAGGCAAACCAAGTATTGTATCTTCAGCTGTCATGTCTGACCATCTGCTTGTGGGCAACCCAGAGCAAGGGCAAGAACCTGAGTCCCATCAACCTCTTCTGCAAAACCCATTTAATAGCTTCCCCTATTAGCTAAAGCTAATTTTCCATTTCCATGGTAAGAAATCTTGGCAGTTCCAACCACCTTCTTTTGTTTTGCTTTTGTCTGCCGACCACGTGCTAAGGAGAAGACATGCTCAACATCATGGTCCTGAGCTGGTGCTCTGACATCGGGGCATCAAGTCTGGGAATTGGATTTGATCAGTTGCGAAGTGTGATACCAAACTTCTACGGGAGATGCCAGCTTTCCACTGCATTTTACATTTACATTTTCAGATGTTGACTACAACCAGTAGAAAGATCACAGTTGATTTTTTTCTTCTTTTATCTTTACTACAGGATTGCTCTGCTTGTTCATAGATAGAAGCATATTTAGACAGTCTAGCAAAAGAGAAGAATTCCTCAAGGGGTGAAATGCATTTCAGAGATAGTCACGGCAAGGGCCATAACAATTACCCACTTGAGCTTCCTTTTCTACTCATAATTAACGCTGCTCTTCTGAAGAGCAGCCGTGACACTTTAAGGGGATAAACATTTCTTCCATGATTTCTTTTGTGACATCAAGTCCCTTTAAGCCCTGGAATACTTTAGTTCTGCCTTCTACTCCTTTGCCAGTCACCATAATCCTATTGCTAAGGGGGTATTAGAAACCCCAAATAAACAGCCTTTGGTCTGTAAATTATTCATGAAGTCACCGAGAAATTTGGGGACCTTTTCTTCAGAACTAAAATACGGATCTCCGTGCTCCAAATGAACTGAAGCTTCTCTCAAGTGAATTTGTTAAACTGAGGGATTTTGAATGTTTGTGAACAAATTGAGAGGAGTTGGACCCTGCCCAGAGTCACCGGAGTCCTTTGAACAGGATAAATATTGAAGCTGGAGAACAATTTTATGTCAATTTCTTTGATGTCAATAGAAAGAACACCAGATGCTGTCAGAGTGCTTTATGCAGAACAAGGGCAGGGCACCCACCCTGTCCTCAGAGAGCCACCCATTATTCCACTTTGAATAAACATTGTCCTCCCAGCCGACTCAGACTTCTGCTAACCCCTGCTTTAGCATCATCTCCACAAAAAGCTTCTCATTGTTTTTCTTAATTGCTAAGTCTACAAGAGAGTTTCTTTTTTTTTTCAATGTTGGTGTCTGCTCCAGAAGCGATAGTACCTGGGATTGCCTAGAAGCAAGCCTCATTTAGGACAAAAGGTGCTATGCAAACACAGGGAATTCTTTCCCCATGCACTGTGGTCCTGTGCATTTTGCTCTTGGTAAGTCAGGGAAAGCTCTGCCATCCCTTGACAGTGGACGGAGGGTTACATAGTTAATGGCAGGAGACATACACTTGACAATGTACTTGTAATGGCTGAATTGAAAACACTCTTGGCAGCACCAGGTCAAGACAGTCATTTAAGCTGAAAGATTGAGGGTCAGACACCATCTGGAGGGATTCACTTCCTTTGAGGTTCTTTCAGCCTCCTCATGCGAATTCTTGTAAAGCAAAACCATTATTGTGTCCTTCAGTTTCTGTTAAGGAATGCATCCATTCCTGGGGTCAGCCGGCAGCTGTTGCTGGCATAGTACTGGCTTCTCACTGTTTCGACGTAGAGTGAGCAATCACAACCTGGCCAGAGAGCTCTATTATATTTTGTTGTTGTTTGGTGAACAGTCACTGGTCAAAACAAAATTTCATCGCAGGATTGACACTTGTGTTTTGGCATTTGGGGCTCCAGTAAAAATAAAACATAGATGGTAAGAACCACAGAGCAAATGAAAAATGATTGATTTCATCTCACAGCTGCCTAAGCACATCTGTCTCTCACATACAGGCATTTGAAGAGATAAAATAATAGCAAACTGTGGAACAAGACATAGGTTAAACTTGAAGTTGCCTGCAAAGTCGTGGATACTTTCTTGTTTGCCTACCAGGCATAGTGGTGTTCCTAGAGCTCTGTTGCCTGTCACAGCTGTGCTGACCAGCCTTATGGTTTGGGGGCGGGGCTAGGGCTTAATGTGGGTGACTTTGAAGTGGCAGAAGCCTGCTTTACAGGAAGCCCAGGGCATTGACAGCCTGCTCCTTCTGCGGTCTTCCTTCACCTGCTGTGGCCTGCAGTCAGCGCCCATTAGCTGTGATTGCCATTAATAACTCACTCATGACATAGGGCTTTGGTCAAACATTAATCAGTCTTCGCCTTTCTGGGATTTCCAGAAGAAACACCATTAATTCTCACCTTCTTCATCAGTGCTGACCCTGCACCTGCAGGTCAGGGCAGCGTGGCTCTCAGACCTTATCTGCAGAGGTCAGGGGCTGCTGGGGGCACCATTTGCAAGTCAGGGCCAACTTTCAAGTAGCGAATTAGCTCTAACTGTCAAATTTTTATAATTTATTGAAGAAAAATAAAAACAGAATCCAGGACATTCAGGGCGTCCTAGCAAAGCAGGGCAGATGCTGGTGAGGATGCTGAATACAGTCACCCCTGAGTCTGCAGAACGGAGGCTGGCATAGCTGCTGAATACCGGCCCTGCAGGACACTGCTACCCTGATTCAGGAGCTGTGGACCAAATTGGGTCACAGATTTCTCCCTTCTTCTTGTCATCCTTTGAGGATAAGTGTGGGTTAACCATGAGAGAGCCTCTGCCATGGGTCCCTGAACTCTGTGACAGACAGGTGCTGTGGTTCAGAAGGGGCAAGTGATACAATGGACCTTCCTGGGCAGGCTGCTAGAGTAGAAGGGAAGTCATACCGCAGAGCTAGCTGTGGGTCTCTCACCTCCAGCTGCCTGTCTTTGGCCTCAGCCACACTCTCAAGGCAGTGTTGCTGTGACCCCAACCCCTCCCCGACACAGGGGTCCTCTCTGTTTTTTCCTAGGCATGGTTTGTGTTACCAGGGCCTCGGGTGGGTACCTGGCAGTTTTCAGTCAGAGCATTCTTTGGGAATGGCCATGTGTTTCTCAGAGTTCCTACAGAAACAGATTGTGGAGGATGGAAAAGACTATCTCCCTGGCAAGTACGGGAACCACATGGCGTCCATTTTCCCCGGGGGCGTACAGGTCAGAGAGAAATTTGATAAAGAATTTGCTTGGGAATAAACCAGAAAAAAAAAAAACCCCAATGCATGTGGGAATGGGAGTAATGAGAGCCACAGGCACAGGGCACCTGCAGATAGTATAGGGAGATAGGAATAGGCTCGGGACAAGAGGTTGAAGATTGTGACTCTGGGCCCATTCCAATAGACCCAAATTAATCTGCGGGTACAATGCAAACACAATGCCTTGAAGGTATTATAGGAAACAAGACATTGAGGGAAAGGAAGCTAATGAGGAGGCATGTGGCAAGGCCACTGGGGGTCCTGAAGCAGAAGATGAGGGAGAATTCAAGCCCTCTGGGTTAGTGTTCTGTGGATCCAAACTGGCTAAGGCTCAGGCACATCGGGACACAAAGTATTAACACGAAGCACTTAAGTTCATTTCAGGGAAAGCTTCCAGAATCCACCCAAAGATGTTTCGAAACCACCTTTTCAAGAACGAACATGCGACACATGCTCCGTGGTTAGGATTACTTGTTGCTCTTGCAGAGGACCTAGGGACTATGGAGGACCCAGGTTCAGTTGCCAGCATCCAGAAAACAGCTCACCAGCATCCATTATCTCCAGTTCTGGGGCATGCAACACACCCTCTTCTGACCTTCACAGACACCAACCACACACACAGTACACACACATACATGTAGGCCAAACACTTACTCACATAAAATAAGCAAATCTAAAAAATATATTCCTTTAAAAGAATGGCTGTGTGAGGGCGAAGTCAGCTTGACTTCTTGATAATCTTCTAATACCTGAGCCTAAAAACACCCCAGGCAGAACACGATAGGCCTTCCTTCCCTGGAAAGGAACTTGTATCAGGAGGCCTGAGATGACTGTCCATCTGTCCTTGTGTAAACTCCAAACTCCCCTTGGGGCCATACACCCAGCAAGCAGCTTCCCCCATCCCTCACCCCACAGGTCTTCCTGTACCACCCAGTGGAAGAGACAGCACTGAGCTTTGGTTCCTGTTTTCTGGTCAACTCTACCTCAAAGTTCTTTTTCCCCCCAAAGAACGGTGCCACAGTGTTGGCTTTTATGTACTCTGGGCACCTGGCACTCACTCAACAGTACATGAAGGGTGTAGAAACAGAAGTTTGAAAACACAGAGGAATAGGAAAGAACAGACAAGGCAAAAGGGTATCTGGACCTTGTAGGAGTAATTTTGTAAGGAAGGGAGGGACAGAGGGAGGGAGGGACGGAGGGAGAGAGGGAGGGAGGGAGGGAGGAAGAATTATGCCCTGTGTGTTCTTGGAATAACTGGGTCACATTATTGATAGGAGGATGCGAGGGAGGTAGTCATAGTGTGTGATGGTATATATGGCTGACGGTCACACGCAGCACTGGAGAGTCACAATCAGGAGTGTTGTATGGCTGATGGTCCCCGAGTGCAGTAAGCATGTTCCAGAGGGCGATTGACAGTATATTCTGATTCCCAGGCTGTTTGGTGGTTAAATGAGATCAACAGCCTTGCCAATGTTATTGTAAGAACTGCATTAGAGGCTGTTAAGTTCAGCCCAGAAGCTCATAGACCCTCACAGAAATAAAGAAAGCAAGATGAGGCAGGGGAACGAGCGGCTGGGCGCATCGTTGGAACAACGGCAGGTGCAGTTCCAGCCGCGCTGACTGCAGATGGATTCGATGATTCAGACCGTCCCTTGTCCACCAACAAAGGCCTGCCGGGGCAGACTGGACTCATCATGCCTTTTGCTTTGCCCGGGTTAGCCCCTTTGTTCAGCTGAGCTAGAGGAGGAAATGCGACAAAATGTGAGCCGAGGAGATATTTTGGGGTTCTTCGCTAAAGAAGGGAGAAGAATTGCTGATCTTACGAGGAAACTTTGCTCTTTGAAGATTTTAATGCTAATTTTGCAAATTTGGAAATCTTAGCTGGCTAGGCAAAATTTCAACGGAAGTCCAAAGCTCTGGGACCGAACTGAATTCCAGCCAGCCAGGCCTTATGATCTCCCTGCACAGCTTCATGCAGCGCAGATCCCCAGGGCCTAGGAGGCTGCTGGAGCGGCGATATGCTCACCACAAACAAGTGACCGGGGACTTAAAAGAATGTGCTGACCTCTGAGGTGAGAGAGTTAGGAATCCAAGCCCTGGAATACAATGAATAACCAAAACCAAACAAATGAAACTCACTAACCAACCACTCAAGGAACCCATTCACTAACCCACCAACCACTCAGAACAAGAAACCTTCACGCGCATGGAAACACAACGCACGCATGCGCGCATGCACTCACATTCGCACGGGCATGCACATGCCCAGAGGAAACACACGTTGCTCAGTGTTTTGCTGAGTAGTCTGCAAATGGGACTAGACCAAAAGCTGAATTCATCTACTCTTTGGAGGCTGTATGTCCTGGACTATAAATAAAGAAGGGCTTTGGAAGCTTGGTCCTCGCTTGGCTCATGTTGGAGGGAGTTAGGCTCTAAGAGCTACAGTGATGTGACTGAATAATGTTCTGTGAGATGCAGCTTCTCTCTGTCAGATGAGTGAGAAATGTGGAATGTACAAAATAGGGACTTTCAAACAAACGGTGGTGCTGAGTCTGACTTAGAAATGACAGAGGTGTGGCATCCATCCTAGCGGCAAGGACAGGGCTGTGTGCGCTCCACTCATACTGAATTAGCGAGAAGAGAGATAAAAGGGGTTTAAAGCAAACACCTAGAGGTGACAGAGAAGACAAAGGGTGCAAGAAAGGCCACGAGGGAGGAGATGGATAATAGCAGGCCTAAAAGCCCATTGATGGAGTGAAGTGCAGGCACACACTGTGGAGAAGCAAAACAGCCGCATAAATAAAGTCTGAGGAGTTTTCCCAGATGCTGAGCCAAAGAGAAAGGGTCAAGGGACGATGCAGAAAGCCTGAGATAGCACAAAGAGCAAAGCCAAACGCTCACACTATTTAAAGGCACCCAAGGAAAACATTTCTGTGACTCAAAATGCAAGGAGGCACGCACCTGGTCTGTGGGGAAGGGTGGGTGTGGCCACTTGGGTTGCAAACCTGGGGCTTGGCTCCCTTCCACATGGGGGTAGACGGCAGTTTGAGAAACTAGGAGCTCCAGTCTCCTTGACAGAGTCAAGAGGAATGAATGAGGTGAACCACGGACAGAGCAGCGTCTTATCTGGGGTGCCACCACACAAGAAGATTAGTGTCATTTTCTGGCTACACACACCTTTGCCAGGGACTGCCCAGCAACACGTGGAAGCCAGTTCTATGATAACCACATCCCTTTGTCCTCTTGCTGCTGCCTAGCCCCTCCATGTCTTGCTTTCTCTCACCCAGTCACTTCCTGTCCTGTTCCTCTTCCCACCCAGCTCCATTTCCATTCAGCTCCCTTCCTGATCCAGACTCTGCCCCAACTACACACCTCTATGCTAGGTGATCTTCCAGAGTAGTTGCCTATGCCTGGCAGGATGGCACAAGCTGCCTTCTGAGACACCAGCAGGTGCTGCAGCTCCGAGCTGACTTGGTCTGGGTCACAGTGATGAAATTGTTGATTCCGGCACTTTGTGAGATTCCTTGAGTCAGCACATCAAGGAAGCTTTTTGCTTTGTGTCTCATGGGGAAATGCTCAGCCCCTTTCCAGTGTCTGGAAAAAATGAAATGAACACAAAGGTTTTTCCTATGGCCCCCTCACCCCTAAGCATCAATCTTACTTAACGGCAGTCCGCTAACATCATCATTCTGCATCCATGGTTTACATTTGGGCTCATCTTTGATATTGCACATTGTATATGTTTGAATAAATATGGAGTAACATGTAAATTCACTCAGGATTCTCACTCTTCTGTGTCCCTCCCTTAGGTTCCTTCTACTCATCCCTCCCTCCCCTGGCCACTGGTGACCTCTCATCTTTTTCTTCTCTTTCTAGTTTTTGTTTTTCTAGAATGCCATAGATTTTGATTCCTAGTTTGCAGTCTTTACAGATAGGCACCTTTCACGTGGTAATATATACTTAAGTTTGTTCCGTTTCTTAATCACCATAGCTGATCTGGTTTAGTGCTGAGTAATATACCATTGTTGGGTGCATCACAGTGTGCTTATCCATTCACCCACCGGAGGACATCTTGGTTTGTCTCTTCTAGAGACATCATTTCAGGGATGGATCTCCAGAATCACCCATGTCTCCTCCCTCTGTCTTGGGGGGCCATGACCACAGTTTTGGTTCTTACAGAGTCTCACTGTGTTGTCTAGGTTAGACTGGCTTCCAACTCACGACCCTCCTCGCCATGTCAACGCACCTGACCAAATTTGCCAATTATGTGTGAAGCAGAATAGACTTCCATGTACATGCTTTTGTGTGGATATGGGCTTTCAGCTCTTTTGGGTGAATGCCCAGGAGTAGATTGCTGGGTTTATGGTGAGAGTATGTAGAGTTTTGTAAGAAGTGATTGACCTGTCTTCTGAAGCTCAATTCTGCTTTCCCACGGAGTCCTTACGACTTACTGTCATCACCAGCATTGGGTGCTGTCCATGTTCCAGACCCAGCAGTTCTAACTGGTGTGGAACAAAGGAAGGATATTTGAAAAAGACTACATAAATAGAGAAATGAATGAATGAGTAGTACGTTCCCCCTAGATGCCTATTCTCAAAGGGGCGGCCCATACGGCCATCTGTCACCCCATCTTGGGGGCGAGTATCAAGTTATCTTTCTCTAGGCAGCTGAGCTCTAAAGAACATGCTTGTCTATGATTTGTATAAGGAAAGGAGGGGCACTGGGATGAATGGCAGACATGGATTTTGTCCCACTGTGTACCCACATGGACACAGTGGTCATGCAGGTGTTTGCTGGTGCAGATCTTGCAGGGATGGGTCTCCAGAATCATCCATGTTTTCTCCCTTTGTCTTGGGGACCAAGTCCACTGTGCTCTTGGCAGCAGCCTCGCTCAGGTTCTGTAGCTCAAGCAAGGAGCAGCCGGAAGGCCTGTTACCCAAGGTCTAAATGTTTAATGGACCATTTAAGCTACAGCGCTGTTAGGTGAAATCAACTTCCTCCTAATGACACTGGAAAATATGTACAGGAGCCTCAGAGGCCATCTTGTTTCTCATCTTTTCCCACTTTTGATGCCCCAGGAACAGGCCCAGACCACAGCGAGAGGAGCTGGCCAGCTGTTTACTATGTTTATAGCAGGTTAGCCTCTTGTCGCCAGAGAGCCCACAGCTGAGAGTTCATCAGGTTTCCCAGGAGCAACTGAGATCTGGACTTTCATGTTAAAAATCATTTTTCAAATTGCCTCAGAAAAAGTTGTTAGATGTCCCTTTGGTGGCCAGGTCTGGTTCTTAAACTTCTATCTAGCATGTTTGGCTTAATGGTAGATCTGAGTGCTCTTCCTGGATGCCCACCCCAGGTGTCCTGCCTCAGTGAAGCTAGAAGAGCAGCCTGGTCATTGAACAGAAGGGGATCTGTCCACACCATGGTGTTTGTAGTCCTGTTCCTTGGTGTGTTCCCCCTAAGAGGGGACTCTTCAGGGATGCTTTATTGGCAGCCCTCATCTGACAGAAGAGTGACTTTGATGGGACTTAGGCCTTGGCCTTTGAGCCTGCATTTTCTCTTCTAGACATGCATTTCCTCATCCAGTGGAAAGGAACCTGGGCTTGCTGCTCTCAAAATAGTGTCATTTCTGGAGTCTCAACACTCCTGGGGACTACCAGTCCAATACCTCCATTTTATAGCCAGAAAGCAGAGATAGC
Organism: Tokudaia tokunoshimensis; assembly: GCA_036184795.1. Lineage (NCBI taxonomy): Eukaryota > Metazoa > Chordata > Mammalia > Rodentia > Muridae > Tokudaia > Tokudaia tokunoshimensis. Next base: position 77,344,704 of record BTHU01000014.1, read on the forward strand.
TAGAGAGAGAGACATGGAAAAGATGTTGAGACATTCAGGAGAGAGATGTCACCACACAGCCTTTCATGGTCTACTAATACATGTCCTGGCTGAGGAAGCTCTGGAGATGCAAAATGCTGTCTCAGAGCCAGCCAAGTCCCTGGTTCAGGGTTGAGAACAGACAGCTTGATTAATCCTCACAGGAAAAGGATCCAGTGAGAAGGATCGGAGAAGTCCTTTATCTGATGCTGGGTGGTGAGGAGCTGGGTCCAGCAATAGTGAACAGCAACTCAACCCACGGGAGGAGGGCCACCTGGGCTCCTATCACTCAGAGACTGGGGCCTTGCCTCGTTTGGGGCAGCTTATTTGTCTACAGGAAAAGCAGCATCTAGCATGTGCAGCTTCTGGCAGAGGTTGGCTTTGGGGTCCTTTAGGAAAATAGTGCCTTAGCAGAGTGGGAACATAAGATTGGGTGCACTTGGACCCACTTGTAAAGCCCCTGAGCTTCTGGCATCATTGCAGAGCTTCCATTAGCCTCAACTTCTATTCCAACTGCCCACAGAGAAGCCACCTAAGGTAAGGGGTACAGAGATGGTCTGAGGGGTTCCATGGGAGAAAAACAGGCAGGGCACCAGTAAGAAAGCTGGCCAAAGGGAAGCATGGACTGAGGGTGGAGGCAAAGGTGCAGTTTTTGTTGTGCAGTGGACACGTGACTCATGGACTAGTCCTTAACAAGAATGTTAGAATTTCACTTTTTAAATGCTAGCCATCTATCCTGTGCTGCCTGGCAACTGCATAAAAATGAGGAGCTCATTATGTGTCTTCAGAGCTTGACGGATATGGCCACCCATTAAAGCAAAGTGAAAAATATACACACTCCGCCCCCAACTAACAATGGTTTGAAAGATTCCATATTATGATTGTTCAAAGCAATATGCATTTAGTGGAGACTATACTTTAGGGTCTGACTTTGGATCTCCTCCTGATCCTCTCTTATGATTCTGGACGATGGCAGATGCTCCCAGTCAGCTTTGAGGCCATGAGGGAATATATGTAACACCCAGCAACACTCTGTTGTTGGAAGATAAGATGTGCTTAGTGCATTTTCCACTTTATGGTATTAAAGTTGGAATGGGTTTCTTGGGACACAGTCTCAAAGTTCTTTCAGGAGCACCAGGCAGGTAAAGGAGGGAAGGTTGTGAAAGTACCTTCTTTAGAGGGGGAGCAGAAAAGGCCTGCACGTATGGATCTAGCACCTCCCTGGGACAACGTCCAAGGCTGGCCAGCTCCCCCCTGCGTGTTTTGCTCCAAGCTGAGCCTGTTTTTCTAAATGATAGAGGGCGCAGGAGCAATGTATTCAGAATTCTGACCATTGTTCTGGACAGAGATGGGCTGAGAGTCTGCTTGGCCCAGCCATGCCCTGCTCCCCACTATGTGCTGGCTAGTTCTTTTCAACTTGACATGAACTGGAGTCCCTTGGAAGAGAGAACTTCCATTGAGGAATTACCTCCTTCTGATTGGTCTGTGGGCATGTCTATGGGACATTTCTGATTGGCAATTGCTATGGGAGGATCCATTCCACTGTGGGTGGTGCAATCCCTGTGCAGGTGGGCCTGGGCTATGTAAAAAAAAAAAGGAGTTGAGAAAGCCAGGAGAAGCTAGCTAATAAGCCGTGTTCTCCCCTGGTTTCTGTCTCTGCTCCTGCTTCCTGTTCTGTCTTCCCTCAGTGATAGACTGTGACCTGGGAGTTGTAAGATGAAATAAACCCTTTCCTCCACAAGTTGGTTTTGGTTAATGTTTTATCACAGTAACAGAGAAGCAAGCTGATATAGCCTGCCCAAGAGAGACTTGGTGAATTTTCATCAAATTGGGTTAGGCCTGGCAGGGATTCTATTGAAACCCCAGAAAACTTGTCTCCAAAAACTCATTGCCTCTCAAATCCTAGGAGACAACTATTTTTAGGGAGTGTTTTGTTTTCAAAGGCTCATTGCTGTTGTGAAGCCAGCTGGGGGCTCATCTAATCAAGAAGCACTTGGGAGTGTTTATGCTAATCCCTGAAGCCAACCTCCTCTATTTGGAATCAGCTCCCACTCTTTCTCCTCCCAGCCTTTTTGGCTGTGGAAGAAGCAGGTGCTTTGTACACAGGGCCACCATATACACTGCTACCTCGTGGCTTTGGCTTCCTTTAAATGAGCCCCGTCATAGACCTTAGCAGTGAAGGTCTTCAAGAGAGGCTCATTCAGACCGACCCCCACAGTTTACACGTGTTAACATATGTGTGGAGTATTGAGTTATAGAAACACACACACACACACACACACACACACACACACACACACACACAGAGAGAGAGAGAGAGAGAGAGAGAGAGAGAGAGAGGTGCTTAGTGCATTTTCCACTTTGACAGACAGAGACAGAGGTAGAGACAGAGAGAGAATGAGAGAGTGATATGTTCCACATCATTCTATGCTTCCATGTCCATCCAATAAATTTTTGCTGTGAAAGACTTTCCTTAGCTATACTTTAGACAGACTCCTCTTGGCCTCTTTTCAATAAGCCTTGACCTTGACCTTCCATCGACCAAGTATAGTTACAGCACGTATATTTTTGTCAGCCTTACTCAAGGTAGAGTCATCTGGATAGAGGAACTTCAGCTGAGAAAATGATTCCACCAGCAGTTGAGAAAATGATTCCACTAGATAGGCTTGGAGGCAAGTCTGTAGGGCCTTTTCTCTATTAGTGATTAATGTGGTAGGGTCCAGACCACTGGGTGGTACAACCCCTCTGTCAAGTGGTCCTGTGTCATATAAGAAAGCAGGCTGAGCAAAGCTATGGAAAGCAAGCTACTCAGTAAGCAACACTCCTTTATGACTTCTGCTTAAGTTCCTGCTTCCAGGTTCCTCCCCTGAGTTCTTACCTTGGTTTCCTTTGCTAATAGACTGTGATCAGGATCTACAAGCTCAATAAACCCTCTCCCCACAAAGCTGCTTTTGGTCATGGTCTTTATCATGTAGCAGAAAGCTAACCAGGAGAGCTACTTTTCTTGATGTTATGACCAAGTCCCTGACAAGAAGCAACTTAAAGGACAAAGGGTGTATTTTGGCTTGGACAGTTTAAGAAGAGATGCCTGGCAGATTGGACATGGTAACAGGAATGAGAGGCACCTGGTGATAACATGTCCTCAGTCTGGAAGTGGGGAGCAGACAGGAAGTGGGGAGCAGATTGGAAATGGAGACTGCATATAAACCTCATGACCCACTTGCAATAACCCCTCTCTGTCAGGGTCAACCTCCGTAAGGTTCCACAACATCTCAAAACTACTAGCTAGAGACCAAGTGTTTAAACATATAAATCTATAGAATAGATTCCATACTCAAATCATAGCAGCATGAGTTCTGTTAAGGCCGTTTGAAGAGAGCCTTTCTCAATCTCTGAACAGGTTCCTCGTCTTCCAGAACTTCCTGCATGTTGTCTAGCAGCCCTATTCTACAAGAGTACTGCCAGGCCAGGTTAACCAGCATCCCTGTTCCCGGATGCTGCTCTTGCTCATTTTCTGTCTGTTGGGTACCACTCCTCTCTTCTTGTATGTTTAGAACTGAGCTGAGTTTTATACTGAAGTCTCTCCCCCTAGTGCAATGGTTTCTGAATAAAATATATTTATATCCCTTAAGCTACCATTTGACTCTGGCTCTCTTCAGCAGCTGTGAGACAGATATTGTCTTCTTTGGGCAAAGCTATACCTTTGTGCTTGAAAGTGTGTGATGTCTGTGAGTTCCAACATGATTTTCCAGCACCAGTTGGCTGCACAACAACTCAATTCAAACCTGACTCCAGCTACCAAGAGACCCAACAAATTAAAGGGCAATGTTTCAGCTTCAAATGTTAGTGACAATAAAGTTCCTACTTCCCTTCCAGCAAGTGGCCTGCAAAGTTAAATATTAAGTCCCCTCTCAATTTCATCAATTTACTAATTTCATCATTGTAAATTTCATCAATTTACAAGAACAGTCTGTATGCACGATGACTATACTATTACAAAGAATGCATATGAGTGGCCAATGAATGGGCTTTAGTGCTAAATCTTGGTGGTCCTCAGCTCAGGACCCTGAGAGGTGGACTAGTCTAGCCTCATTGTTGTGGTCACCATATTGCAAACTATGAGAGGAAAGGTTTGTCTTGGCACGGGTTTCCACCCATGTGGCAGCTTCCGCTGTGGTGAACAGGAAGTGGAGTCGAGAACCTTCTACCACTGACCTACTATCTCCAATTAGACCCTATGGCCCACATTCTCAACACTTTCCAATAGTCTATTTTGATTTTGATTCTTTCATTGGACAATTCCATTCATTAGGACATAGTCCTCATGATCTAATTATCTCTGGAGAATTCACAGACATGTGAATTCCCACAGTAACTTCCCACATGCTACTGGAGATATTTTAATAATCTCCCAGACAGTGCCAGCCTAACCCAGTTAGCCTGCATGTATGTCAGTGTGAGGGTGTCAGATCCTGGAGTTATAGACAGCTGTGAGTTGCCATGTGGGTGCTGAGAATTGAACTTGGGTCCTCTGGAAGACCAGTCAATGCTCTCAACCACTGAGCCATTTCTCTAGACCCATCTACCATATATTTAAGACAGGGTCTTTCACTGAATCTGAAGCTCACTGATTTGGCTAGGGCACACAAGACCCTGGGACCTCTTGTCTCCACTGCCTGATGCTGAGATTACATGCTTCTCCTGGCTAGGTTTTATGTCAACTTGATACAGGCTAGGGTTATCATGGAGGAGGGAACATCAATTAAGAAAATGCCTCCATGGAATTGAGTTGTAGGAAAGCCTGTAGGGCATTTTCTTAATTAGTAATGGGTGGGGGAGGGGACAGTACATTGTGGGTGGTACTGTCCTTGGGCTGGTGGTTCCAGTTCTATAGGAAAGCAGGTGGAGCAAGCCAATAAGCAGCGCTCCTTCACGGTTTCTGCACCAGCCCCTGCCTCTAGTCTCTGGCTCTGATTGAGTTTCTGTCTTGATCATCTTGGATGGTGAACCATTGTTCTGTAGTAGCATAACCATTATACTGCAGTAGCATAAGCCAGTTAAACCCTTTTTTCCCAACTTGCTGGGAAGGAAGCATGCCATTTTCTCACAGCAGTAGAGATCCTGAGTAGTTTTTTCCTTGAGTTCTGAAGGTCCAGACTTAGGTCCTCATGCTTGAGGGCAGGCCCTCACTAAGCCATCTTCCCAGCCCCATCCTTCTCTACTTTTTCTTTCTGCTTTCTTCTTTCTTTTCTGCATGATGTTTCTTTAAAAAAAATTAGCTATCTCTGGCCTTGAAAGATGGCTCATTGGTTAAGAGCACTGACTGACCTTGCAGGGACCTAGGTTCAATTCTGAGCACCTACGTGGTGGCTTATAACCTTCTGTAACTTCAGTTCCAATGTCTTTGGGTCCCAGGAACACATGTGGTACACAAACATACATGCAGGTAAATACTCGAAAACATAAAGTAACATCAATAAGCTTTCTATTAAACTTAGCTGTTTCAGTTCTAGGGATGGTCAAGGTGGCCTTGCACTGATCCATTGAGGAAGATTTGGTGGGACCTTGTTTTATTTGTTACTATATGAAATGATTTATAAAAATTTAAATTTCTTTCCTAAAGGAAAGGCTCTAAGAATTTGGGATCATAACCAAACCAAACCAAACCAGCACAAACCATCTGGGTGGCTGTGGTGGTGGTTTGAATAGGTAAGGCTCCCATAGACTCATGTGTTTAATGCTTGACCTACCAGGAGTGGCACTATTAGGAGGTGTGGCTTAGTTGGAGGAAGTGTGTCACTGTGGGGGATAACTTTGAGGTCTCTTATGCTTAAGCTACACCCAGTGTGACACACAGTCTCCTTCTGCTGCCTTTGAATCAAGATATAGAATCAGCCACTTCTCCAGCACCATGCCTGTCTGCACACCACTATGTTTGCTGCCATGACAACAATGGACTAAACCTCTGAAACTGTAAGCCAGCCCCAGTTAAGTGTTTTCCTTTTATAAGAGTTGCCTTGGTCATGGTGTCTCTTCTAAGACAGTGTCAGAGTATAGAAGGGAAAGAAGTCAGTCTCTAACATCACAGAGGGGAAAGGCTAAATTAGGAAACAGTTGTAGAGTCCTAGTGCCCATGGGACAGTGGTAAAAGGGCTTGAATTTGTGTGCAGGGTTCCAGAAGGGAGATGGGAAGGGGTGATACCAATAACATATTTGAGTGTATAATGGCTGCAGACATCTCAGGTAACCTACAGATGTAAGATCAATAAACGGTCAGCAGGTTGAAACTCACAGAAACCCAACAATGACATATATAAAGATCCAGAGAAGGCTTGAAAGCATTTTTTTGGGGGAAGGAGATGTCACAGTAACAAAGGAACAATGGATAAGATAGTGTGGATTGTCCTCAGAACATGGAGACCAGGAAGAAATATATAATAAGACAGAAATTATTTTTATTGAAAAAAACTTTCATATAATATAATTTGATCACACTGTCCTGTCCTCTCAAATCCTACTCACCCACTCTCCCCCACCCTTTTTCATACCCTCTCTTTTTCTCTTTTTAAAAGCTAAACAAGAAAGCAAACTAACTAAACAGATGAAATACAAACAAAATCAAGAAGCATACACACACAGCCCACAAATATGGAAACCAAAATATACAAGCAAAAACCAGTAAAACAAAACAAAGCAACAACACCCCCCCCCAAACAAAGCAATAAAGCAATCTGAGCGAAGAAAAATCTATAAAAATATCATTGAGTTTGTTTTGTGGTCTACTGCTGGGCATGGGCCTGCCCTCAAGTGTGATTAATGTACCCAGTGAGACGCCATGAAGAAAACTACCTTTTCCTTCACGTGAAGTGGAACCAACCACAATAGGTTTTGGTTAGGGGTGGGAGCCAGGGTCCCCTTTTGGTTTTCAATGCCAGGGCCGCATCGGGTTTGAACCCATGATGTCCTGTGCAGGCTGCCGCAGTCTCCGTGAGTTCTCGTGGGCATCAGTCCTGCTGCTTGCTTTGAGTCATCGTGTCCTTCAGGTCTGCGGGCATTTCCTCTGCTTCTTCCTGGATCTCTGTGCCTTGAGAGGAGGGTGTGGTGGAAACATCCCGCTTAGGATTGAGTGCTCCAAAATCTCTCACTCTTTGCATATTAAAAAAAAACAACATAAAATCTGTCAATTCATGGCTTTAGATCCAGGGGAAAAATATCCTTCACAAATGAAAGTAACGTAAAGGTGAATCAGAAGTAGGAAGCTGAGAACCAAAAATGCCGGTCTGCTCCACGAGGACGCTAAGGACAGCAACACAGACAGAGGGGAAACATGACTAAAGGAAACGGAGTGTCAGGAATGAGGGCAGAGCCTCCAGAACCATTGATATCTGTGGAAATAGAACAGTTTTTCCCTTGACACATTATACTTATTGTCAAGCATAGCACTGCCCGACAGAGTTACCAGCATACATAGGTACAAGTACCTTATTCACTTGTGCGTGTGCATGTATGTGAACAGGTGCACATCATGTGTGAGTGTGTATGTGGAAGCCAGAGGGCAACACAAAGCAGTTTTCCTCATGTACACCCAGCAACCCATCCACCGGTGTTTTGTTTTGTGTTAGATGTGTGTGGTTGTTATTTTACTTTTGTTTTGAGTTGGGATCTCTCACTAGTCTGTTTCTTGCCAAGCTGTCAAAGCTGGCTTGGCCACAAAGTCCCGGGACTCTGCTGTCTTTCCTTCCCTGAGTACTGGAATTACAAGCACAGGGGCACAGTGCCTCGTTTTCTTTCTTTCTTTCTTTCTTTCTTTCTTTCTTTCTTTCTTTCTTTCTTTCTTTCTTTCTTTCTTCCTTTGAGTTCAGGTCTTCATGCTTGCAATGAAAGCTTTAGCAACTGAACTATCTTCTTAGACTCATTACACAATAGCGGTACAGGCTGGGGCCCAGTGGTGGGGGTGAGGGTGTGGGGTGGGTAAGGAGTGTCTGCAATCACAAACATTCTTCAGTCCGGCTGAGGTGGGAAAACATGGATTCTAGGCTAAGGGAAGTGGTAAGAATGCATTTTATAATCCCGAAGCGATTGCTACAAAAATACAAAGAAATCCAAACAAAACCAGAACGCATAAAGAGAGAGAGCAAATACAGGAGGGAAGGAAAACTACTACTACAACAACAAAACAAATAAAACGGTAGATTTAAATGCAAACTTAGTGATGATTTTTCCAAATATAAGTGTCTTGAGCTTCATGTCTCATGCTTATTATACAAATTAAAGGGTTTTGCTGTGACCTTCCTGTGTGTATGTGTGCTGGGGTCTGGCTGCATGCACTTCTGTACTAGTCCTGGAAGAGGTCTCCTGTCTCCTCCCCCTTCCATTCCATCCTTTGCTCCAACGGCCGGTACCATCTTCTTTCTTGTCTCTTCTCCCCCATATATGAGAGAAAATATGTGGCATTTGTCTTTCTCAGGCTGGCTTGTTTCACATAGCGTGCTAATCTCCTCTTCCATTGTTTTCCTGCAATGAGAGAATCTCATTGTTTGTGTGGTGTAGAACTCCAGTGTGTACTTGCACTGTACTTCATTCGTTGGTGGACACCTCTGCTGATTCCACGCCTGGTTTGCAGGTGTCTCCCTATTGTTTTGCTAACTTTGATTTCTTCAGTAGTGGTGTGGACCTAGGTTGTGTGGTGAATCTATTTTCAGAAACTCCTATTAGGTTTTCTATAATGTTTCTAGAAGTTTGTATTTCCATCAGTCACGTACAAATGTGCTCATCAGGGTTCTCCAGAGGAACGAACTAATAGAATGAATGTATGAGTGGGGAGGGGGAGAAAATGAGGGGGAAGGATGGAGGGGGGGAGGGGAAGGAAGGGAGAGAGAAAGAAAGAAAGATTAGAGTGCCTTACAGGCTGCAGTCCTGGTGGAAAGGCAAAGAATCTTCTGCTTGTTCAGTCCATCAGGCTGGATGTCTCAGTAGTCTCAATCTGGTGAGGAAGGCCTGTGGAATTCCTAGAGAGCTGCTGCTCTTCAGTCGATGTTGGAATCCTGAGGAAGTAGGTTCTAACACAGGTGAAGGAACACAGGCTTACAGGTCCATAGGAGGAGCAAACTCCAGCCAGAGACAACAAGACCAACTAGCACCAGAGATAACCAGATAGCAAAAGGCAAGCACAAGAACCATACCAACAGAAACCAAGGCTACTTGGCAATATCAGAACCCAGTTCTCCCACTACAACAAGTACAGGATACCCCAACACACCAGAAAAGCAAGAGTTGGATTTAAAATCGTATCTCATGTTGCTGATAGAGGGCTTCAAGAATGACTTAAATAACTTCCTTAAAGAAATATAGGAGAACATCGGTCAACAGGTTAAAAACCCTTAAGGAGGAAACACAAAAATCCCTTAAAGAATTACAGGAAAACACAAACAATCAAGTGAAGGATCTGAACAAAACCATCCAGGATCTAAAAGTGGAAGTAGAAACAATAAAGAAATCATAAAATGAGACATCTCTGGAGATAGAAAACCTTGGAAAGAATTCAGGAGTCATAGATGCAAGCATCAACAACAGAATACAAGAGATAGAAGAAAGAATCTTAGGGGCTGAAGATACCATAGAAAACATTGACTCAACTGTCAAAGAAAATGTAAAATGCAAAAAACGTGTAACCCAAAAAATCCAGGAAATCCAGGACACAATGAGACGACCAAACCTAAGGATTATAGGTATAGAAGAGAGTGAAGATTTCCAACTTAAAGGGCCAGTAAATATCTTCAACAAAATTGTAGAAGAAACTACCCTAACCTAGAGAAAGAGATGCCCATGAACAAAAAAGAAGCCTTCAGAACTCCAAACAGATAGGACCAGACCAGAAAGTCCTCCTAGCACATAATAATCAAAACACCAAATGTACTAAACAAAGAAAGAATATTAAAAGCAGTAACAGAAAAATGGCAAGTAACTTATAAAGGCAGACCTATCAGAATTACACTAGACTTCTCACCTGAGACGATGAAAACTAGAAGATCCTGGGAAGATGTTATACATACCCTAAGAAAACACAAATGCCAGCCCAGACTACTATACCCAGCAAAATTCACAAGTACCATAGATGGAGAAACAAAGATATTCCATGATAAAACAAAATGTGCACAATATCTGTCCACAAATCCAGCACTACAAAGGATAATAGATGGAAAATGCCAACACAAGGAGGGAAACTATACCCTAGAAAAAGCAAGAAAGTAATCTTCCAACAAACTCAAAAGAAGATACCCACACAAACATAAAAATAACATCAAAAATAAATAGAAGCAACAATCACTATTCCTTAATATCTCTTAACATCAATGGACTCAATTCCCCAATAAAAAGAAATAGACTAACAGAAACATTTTTCATGTAAATCTTCAGTTTTATCAGAAAATGTTTGTAATTCCTCATTAATTCAGTAATGCATTTTTATGTCTACCATTTTATCTGCATTATTTTTCATGATGATCTTCAATTTTAACATGTTTTTCTATATATTTCTTCTATTTTATCAGAAATGTTTTCCATGTAAATCTCTGATTTTATCACAAAATGTTTTTAATTCCACCTTCAATTAATTTAGAAAGGTTTTTTATATCTACCATTTTATCTGTATAATTTTCTATGAAATAGTCAATTTTAACGTGTTTGTCTATATATTTCTTGAATTTTATCAGAAATATTTTCCATGTAAATCTTCAATTTTACCTGAAAATGTTTATAATTCAACTTTCAATCAGCTTAGAATTATTTTTATTCCTACCATTTTATTTGTATAATTTTCCATGATAATCTTCAATTTTAATGTTTTTCTATGTATTTCTTCAATTTTATCAGAAATATTTTCTTTTTTTCCTTTTTTTAATTTTCTATATTTTTTTACATTCCAAATGATTTCCCCTTTCCCATTTCCTCCCTCCCCAAAAGTTCCATAAGCTCTCTTCCCTCCCTCTGTTCCCCATTCAACCCCCTCTTGCTTCTCTGTCCTGGCATTCCCCTACATCCAGTCTTTCCAGGACCAGGGGTCTCTCCTTCCATCTTCTTGGAAATCTATCGATATGCGAATTGTGTCACCAGATGTGGCTGTGAGGATCACAAGGATGAGAGATGCCTGGGAGAAAAAGGATGAGGATGAAGTTGCTGGGTCCTGGATTCTTAGCACTCCTGAACTTTATAGATGCATTCCCCCTTCAGACACCCACCAGAAATGTTACCTTTGAAATATATGACCAGTGGAAGTCGCAGAGCATCTGTGAAGTGTAGTCTTCCTCCTGAAATAGAGGTAATGTGGAATGAGGAAACCAAAGCATGGGGCAGGATCTGTGGTAGAGAAAGAGGAGGCATCCTCACCTGATAGATGGTAACTCCCTTCAGAGTAAGACCCAGGAAAACAGTAGGGTGATCCTCCTCCTTTTCTGAAAAGAACACATGACAAATGTTTAGGTTTGGCCCCGGAGCCAGTGAAAGGAGGTCTGTCTAAGGAGGTAGAGGGTCCACAAAGCAAGAGCTCTGTCCAGGCCTCTTGTTTCCTTCCCTTCATGTGCCCAGGGCACATGTGTATGTGGCATGCTTCTATGAGCCTCTGAGACCAAAGTTCCACGATTAGAGGAAGGCTGTGGAAGGCTGCAAGCTGGGACCAGAGGACACACACTATGCAGGCATTGAATGTGGGACATAAGAGAGGCCAACCGTAATATTCCAATCAACATTAGACCAAACCAGTTATTGCAGGGGGGGGCGGGGCAAAGGTTTAACAGAACTCAGACACTGGAGAAACTCAGCATGGCAACTCGAGGAGAGCCACAACTCACCCCATGCCAACCTATCCCTAAGAACTGTCCTGTCTATACTTACTTGTAGTCTAGGTTATGTTGTCAGTCATGTGGCATAGAACCACCCTTGCCCTGGGTACCTCTGACCCCAGCACCTCAGGGTCAATCTTGTACATTCTGAGGAAGTGAACAGGAACATCCTCAAGATGTCAGGCATCCCTGATGAAGCATAGCACTGCCTCCTGTGGAGTCAGACCCTGTTGTTCATGGTGAATGGCAGGCACATGCCTTAGGATGGAGTCGACACCTCTCTAGTTGATAATCTTGAGGACAGAGCCACCAGGTAGCTTAGACCCAACCCTGCCCTTTGTCTGTACTGCCAAAGGCCATTAATATTCAGTTAAATCATTTTTATAATTTGTTTTCAGTGTGCTATCTGGCTCCAGAAATAGTCAGACTGCAATTCTCACAGGGACAGGGAAGCCAAGTGGTTAGTTTCTTTTCTCTTTCTCCTTCTTCTCCTCCTTCTCTTCCTCTTCTTCCTCTTCCTCCTCCTGCTGCTGCTGTTGCTGCGGCTGCAGTTGCTGTTGTAGCTTCTGCTACTGTGTCTTTTCCTGGGCCATGTGTTTGAAATCACCTCCTGTTCATACTCAGGACATGACATAATTTCCTGATGACACTGTGAGAGAGACAAGATAATTTATTCTAGACAAAGAAATAATGAGGTAGAATTCTTGGAATAACATGTGGGGCTTTGATATACATTAGTATTTATGTCTTTTTTTCTACATTCCAGTCAAGATCATGGAAAGAAATCATTTAGAAATGTTTCCTTAAAAACAAAACTATGTATTACTAGGTCTTTCTTAGGAACAAAAGGATAATCAGTATGCAAAAACTATGCATACATGCAGGAGTCTGACCATCATCAATAATCAGCAAACTATGCTGTTCATACTTATTCAATGATATTGCTGGTTATTAGTTTTGAGGCCTACAGGAATGTGCTGTTTTAAAAATTTTAAGAATCTGTTCTTCAGCACTTATGTTTGACGGACACATGTGCTAGGGCCAATAGCATCTGAAAGAGTCCTTGAGCCCATAGCCTCTAGTCCTCACACGGTGGGAGCTATTATCTTTAGGGGAGATGGAATCCAGGTGAAGGAACGGCAGCAGCAAGACAACTGTTCAGTGGGGTAGAAATCATTGATACTGAGTCCATGCTGGGAATAGGAGAAACCCAGAATAAGGAGAAGGCTTGGGGTTGACGAAGAATTGTAAAGTACTTAGAGAAGGTGAGAAGGTAAGAATTGTGGGGAAAATGGAAACCAGACACAGAGGAGGGACCAGCACAGAGTAAACTGGGAAGGACAAAGCACAAAGGTACCTGGGCCCTGCCTGCTGCTGTTTCTCTGGATTTTCTCCCTCTGCCTCACTTCTGGGGGGGGGAGACTCTGTTGCGAGGTTGCGTTCATATTGTAAAGCAGCAACAGAGTTGCCTCAGGGCATTTCGTAGCCTCTTGGTCCATCCCCTGAAGCCTCTGGGGCGGGCCCTGCTGGAGATGGGCTTATTCTCTGCAGAGGCATGGTGGGAGAGTAGATTGTCTCCTGGAATGACAGTGCTGATGTTCTTCTCACTGATGCAGGTTGTTGCAAGCATGCAGGGGGCACTCACGGCAAATATGTGGTGTTGATCCTGTGTGAGTGTCATCTGGAGTGGCCGGAAGTGCAGAAAATCTGGCCCAGTGGATCTTCTGCCTGCCCTTTGCCTAGCCCTCTGGCCATAGGTAGACACTTGACCAGTGTAGGAGGGTGAGACCAATGGACCAACTGTAGGAGCACTTCGACTTGTCTTCAGTCCTAAACTAAAAGCAGCAGCAGCATCAAAGGTAGGGAATGGTGCTGTAACTTGACTCACTCTCTGAGCCTGTGTTGAGTAGCCCCGTCTCTGGAGAGCCTGTCCTTGGAGTAAAGAGTAGCAAGCCATGGTTTGGTTATATTTTTGGTTACTTAGTGACTCTATGATGTCCTTGGCTTGGAAGCCAATATATTCCATTGCTTGGACAATCGAAGGGTCTGCCCTGACAGGGATTACTTCCTCACAGGGATTGGGGAACACCTTCCAGTCCTCTTTAAACCAGGGGTGCATCATTACCTCCATGGCAGTGGGCCTATACCTGGGGTTCAGTGTCAATAATAGGCTGAGCAGGTCCTCCAGCTCTTCTGAAATCCCACAGGGAGCAGGATATACCCCTGCCACAACCTGTCTTTGCAGTTCATTTACGATGATGGAATCAAATGGCACCTTTCCGACAATCATGAAGTACAGGTCCACTCCTAATGTCCACATGTCACTTTTGGTACCATCGTATCTTTTACCGAGGAACAGTTCAGGGGCGCCAAAAGAGTATGCACCACATTGCTGGCTGAGCATTTGCCCAGGTTTGACTTTGGTACTAAGTCCAAAGTCGATTATTTTGATGTTTCCATTGTTATCTAGCATGATGTTATCAGGTTTCAGGTCCCTGTGTACTATACCATGCCCATGGCAGTAGCTCACGGCAGCTATCATTTGCTTAAATATTTTCCGGGCCTCGTCCTCCTCTATGTGGCCAGAATTTTTGATGTATTGGTAAAGTTCTTGTCCTTCAATGAGTTCCATTACCAGGTATACTCTTGTTTTGGTCTCAATCACTTGTAGAAGTGAGATGATGTTGGGGTGGTGGAGCATTCTCATTATCTTGGCCTCCATCATGGTTGACTGGAACCACAGCTTGCCCTTTAAAAGAACTTTAATGGCCACGGGTGTGCCTGTGAGTCGGTGATGGGCCAGGAGGACCTTGGAGGTACTCCCTTCCCCAATGGTCCTCAGGACTTTGTATTGGGAGTGGAATTCTCCCTCTTCAGAGATACTGGTGTGGGAGTTGTATGGTGGTAACTCCTCCTCACTATGTGTAGGCATTGGATCACTACTAATGCTACCTAAAAATAACATAAAAAGAATAGAATCAAAATAATGAAAAAAGATGTAGGAAAAAAAGAAACCAAAATTACTACACATGCTACCTAAAAATAAACAAAGAAAATGTGCTTGACATAAAGTGAAGTAAAAGCTAGAAAAATGGAATAAATATTATGAAAAATATATGGGGGAAACCCTAAAGTAAAAAAAATCTTATATAAAATCATACCAAATAACCCACCCCAAATTAGAAACTCAAGAGTACACACACACTAAATACAGATGATGAAACTAAAATGCATAGTCATAAAACAGGGGGATTGGGAGGGCTACAGCTGATTAATCCTATGATTGGATGTAGATTGAAGAAAAAATCATATGAAATAAATGACAGAAGAAAGAATTAGTAAAAAACAAAACAAATATATATCCGTAGCACTTCAGAGAATATTCCGTTTCACTTTAGGATCTAGTCATTCACAACGAAACCGCACCTCCCCAGAGCAAAATATTGAAAATTAATATTAAGCAACCATAAACAATAAGAAAGTTAGATATCAGAGAATATCAAACCTAAAACCAAGGTCAAAAAGTCATAGAGTCTGGACTCAACTTCAGTGGCCAAGGCCAGCTGCTTGTTACCAGGACAAGACTCTGAGAACAAGGCCACATGCAGTATTAAGGACACATTGTTTGTCTTCGAGTGCCCTTCAGTTCAGTCCTGAGTGATCATTGCAGCATATGCCCAGAGATTGAGATTAGCATTGGCCAGGTCAGGGTCTTTGTCGCTGGTCCTGTAGCTCACCTCCACTGTAGTTCCATGTGTCCTGGCTGCTGCATCTGCTCCAGGAACCACTAGATGTCTTCCCACAGAGGCTCACAGAGCCCGTGGGCTCATCCACAGACATCTCAAACTCTCCCTGCAGGAAATGTCAAAGTGTCTTGAAGGGCAAATATGTCTAAATTATAAGCCAATGACAATATGTCGTGAATAAATCAGGAAGCAATAATAATGTAAAAAGAGGAAACCAAAATATTGAAAATAGAGATAGACTGAAGCAGCCTGAAATACATTAGGAAATAATCAAGACAATAAAATACCATGTGAGAAAATAAAACCTACAATAAAACAAAAGCAGCCATCCAAATAAAGCATATATTAAAATCAAAACACAAACACTAAGGAAACAATCAGCCCATGGCCTTGCAAATATATACCCTAATTGTATCTTTTGAACTCATACCAAAGTCAATTCATTAATATATAAACAGCCAGCCATCTACATAGGCCTTTAATCTGAGAGTATGTGGTTGTCATATCAAAACCCTGGGAGCCACTGGTCAGCTAGCCCAGATATTTGGCCAGCTTCAGGCCAGTGAGTGAGCCTGTCTGGAAAATAAGGTTGATAGCTTACCTTAGGAACAGCGGTCAGGCTGACTTCTCTCCTCTTCAGTATCTTGCACCAAGGTACAAGCAATACAGATACAAGAGGGAAAGGGAGATGGGCACGTGCACACAAGCACACACACACTACACACAGACAGACACACCCACCCAAAACCACATACACACAAATACACAAAAGTGAACTTATACACACACACACACACACACACACACACACACACACAAGCAAACCCAAATACAAACTCTTACACAAACCGAGAATTACACTACACAAAATCACATAGGAACAGTTACACACATGTAAACTCACAAGCAAACCTGTAAGCACACACTGCACACACACACACACACACACACACACACACAGAGAGAGAAACAGGTATACACACACACACACAAATAAACCTATAAACTCACACACTCCTATATACACTGACACACACACAAGAACTATTATATACACACTCACACACAAGCAAATCTGTAAACACACCCTCCTACACACACTGATGCATACATATCCACACAGCACACATACAAACCAATACAACCACACACAGCTCACTAGATACAATAAATTTGCAAATGGCTCCACTCCACACCTCCTCTCAACGCACTCAAAGAAATCCAGGCCTGGCCACAGCTTAGCAACTGCTGGCCAGAGCGCCTCACAATCTCTCCTCATGAGGTCATAATAGGAGTCCTCATGGTTGGAAGAACTCCAAGGCTCTGGCTTAGGTGGACTATGGAGTCTGATATTAGGTTTTTAGAACTCAAAGTCTCTAGGATGTTTTGCTGTCTTTAGGTCTCTGGTTTGAATGTTTTCCTGATTGGAAATCCTCACGTCTACTCTGTGTGTCACCTTTTCTTTGAATTCTGACTGATTACCCAAAACTGATACTCCACTTCAACTTTTAAGACAAAGCTGTGTTTCTAAACTGAGCCATTAGGGAAGACACTGTTCTCATATCTCTTCAGAAAGGCTGTAGGCTCTCATGAAACACCTGAGACAGGGCTGCAGGAATAAGCAGAGAACTTCCCTCCCTAGCTGGGGACTTGAGTTTGAATCCTCAGAACCCACATCAAAGTTGGATGCAGCAGCCAAATCCTTAAGCTCAGCATCCCTGGGTGGTGGGGGGATGGGAATGGGAGACAAGGGGTGTGCAAGTGTGAGCATGTGTCCAGAGGATGGCCTCTGACAGGACATAAGCATAGGGGTATACATGTACACCTAGACACATAATGGGGTATGCACACACATGCAAACACCCTCTCCCACACACAGGTTTTCATGATGTATAGAAAACCAAGTCCACACTGAGGGCAGGGCTCACTTTAGACATTAAGGTTCAAAGGTGGAACATGCATGTGTGAGGACCAGAAGCTCTGTGCTCCCTGGGACCAGAAAGATTAGAGTGGCTGTGCTGACACAGATGAAATAGACTCTGAACAACAGACTGTGACAGTCAGGTCACAGCACGAAGGCTGCTGTGTTATTCCTGAGGACCCAGTGCACCTGGAAGCTAACTGTTGAGGGCTGACTGGCTCAAGCTCTGAAAGGGCCTCTGCTTTCCAGAGTGTTGTGGGCAGTGCCGTGTGTAGTGCTTTCTTTTTGAAGACTCTCTTCTTGGGTTTTGAATCCTCTGTAGAGGGATCTCAGCTCTGCAGACACTAAGCCTGGGAGGAAAGCTCCTTGTGTGTGCAGTTCATTGCCAGGCCTGAGAGAGTAGAAAAGCCAAGAAACCTGACACCACTGGTCACTGTGGCTCAGCCTCTTTCTTTGCAGTTGAGCTCAAGAACCCTGGAGCCCTCCCTAGCCAGAGTGAGTGATCTCAAGTTCAAGTCCCTGTTTCCTTGTCTGCAGTATCCATCTCAGAACATTTTTAGGCCAGGGGAGCTGTGAACACCATTTAGGCCTTGCTATATGCTTTGAAGGGGATTTTTGATACCCATAGGAATCAGGGGATACAGGGTCATGTGCTACAGGACTGGGCTAGGGCTGGAGTTAACATTCCCTTATCCCTTGAGTTCAAGGTCACTGACTTTTAGTTAACTCCCCGCTCTCTGATCTTCCCGTTCTGCATGCTCTGCAATGCACTAGCTATCCCAGTATCCCATGTTTCAGAAAGGCTTTGTGTTATGGGATCTTAGACAACTCAGCTCTCATTGATAAAGGAAATGATTGTCCCTTAAGCACCAAAGAGGTCAGGAGGGTGGGAACACCCCCAAGACCTCAGTGCTCTGTTGCTGACATACCAGAACCTGCTCTGGGCAGAGGGTGGGCCTGGGAATTGATGCTGGCTGTGTACATGGGACAGAAAAAAGGGTCCTATGGGAGCCCTGGCACAGGACTGCCCTGGGATGGCTTAGAAAGCCTCACACAAGCCCTGTATTTAATGTATCCTAGGCTTGGTCTACCAAACTCAGCTGTGTGCCATTTTCTCTCCCACCTGCTAGTGACTCTAAATGTCTTTCTACAAAAGGAGATCAAGTAGGAGCTGGAGAAGGACATGAGCTATAAGAAAGAGGATAAGTGCAGGCTCTGTGGAGAGGTTAATGTATACTAACAGTTTAGCAGTTCACATTCATTAAGTTTCATTTATAATTTGATGAATTTAGTGCCCGAGCCATTGGTGTTCAGAAAGTTGTTTCCAGTACCAATGTTTTCAAGGCTATTTCCTACTTTCTCTTCTATAAGTTTTACTGTATAAGATTTTATGTTGAGGTCTTTGATCTAATTGGACTTGAGTTCTGTGCATGGTGATAGATAAGGTTCTATTTGTATTCTTATATATGCCTACATCCAGTTAGACCAGCACCATTTGTTGGAGATGCTTTCTTTTTTTCCATCATATGATTTTGCCTTCTTTGTGAAAAATAAGTATTTTTAGGTGTGTGGGTTTATTTCAGGAGACTAAATTTCTGTCTATTGATTAACTTGTCTATTCCTATACCAATACCATGCAGTTTTTATTAGTTTACTCTGCAGTACAGCTTGAAATCAGGGATAGTGATTCCTCCTGAAGTTCTTTTATTCAGGATTCTCTTATCTATCCAGGGTTTTTAATTTTTTATTTGAAGTTGATAATTGCTCTTTTAAGGTCTGTAAAGACTTGTCTTGGAATTTTGATGGGAATTGCATTGAGTCTGTAGATTGCTTTTGTTAAGATGGACATTTTCACTATGTTATTCCTATGTATCCTTGATCTTTATTCTGTTACCTTCCTCAATATCTTTCTTCAGAGACTTGAAGATGTTTCATGCAGATCTTTCCTTTGCTTGGTTAGAGTTGCACCAAGACGTGTTATATTATTTGTAGCTATGATAAAGAGAGGAGTTTTCATAAATTATTTCTCAGCCCATTTATTGTTTGCATAAAAGAGGGCTACTAGTTATTTTAGTAAATCTTGTATCCATCCAATTTCCTGAAAGTGATTATCAGATCTACGTGGTCTCGGACAGAATTTTTTGGGTTGCATGTATACTATCATATCTTCAAATATCTATACTTTGAGTTCTTCCTTTTCAACTTATATTTCATTGGTTTCCTTTCAGTGTCTTATTGATCTAGCCAGATCTCCAAGAACTATATTGAATAATTAAGGAGAGGGTGGGCAGCCTTACCCTGTCCCTGATTTTAGAGGAATTGCTTTAAGTTTCTCTCCTTTAATTTGAAGTTGGCTATTGGTTTGCTGTATATTATCTTTATTGTGTTTATTTATCTTGTATCTCTTACCTCTCCAAGATTTTAACATGAAGGGATGTTAACACAGAGGCCTTTTCAGCATCCAATGAAATGGTCATACTTCCTTTTCTTTTATTTTTTTAAGATTAATCATTTTATTTGTTTACATTTCAAATGATATCCCCTTCCAGTTGCCCTCCACAACCCGCCCATCTCTCTGCTTTGCCCCTATGAGGGTGCTCCTCCACCCACTTACCCTCTTCTGTCTTACCACACTATTATTCCTCTACACTGGTACAGTAAATCTCCACAGGACCAGGGGCCTCCCCTCCTATAAATGTCAGATAAGGCCATCCTCTGCTACATATATATTTGAAGTCATGGATCCCTCTGTGTATACTCTTTATTTGGTGGTTTACTCTCTGCAAGCTCTGGGTGGTCTGGTTAGTTGATATTATTCTTCCTATGGGGTTGCAATCCCCTTCAGCTCTTTTAGTCCTTGCCATAGCTCTTCCATTGTGGTCCCCAAGCTCAGTCTGATGGTTGGCTGTGAGTATCTGCATCTGTATTCATCAGGTGTTGGTGAAACTCTCAGGGAATAGCCACAACAGGCTCCTGTTAGCAAGTTGTTCTCGGACAGAGCAATAGTGTCTGGGCTTGGTATCTTTAGATAAAATGGATCCCTAGGTGGGGAGGTCTCACGATTGCCTTTCCTTCAGTCTCTGCTCAATTTTTTGTCCCTGTCTTTCCTTTGGACAGGAACAATTCTGAGTTAATAATTTTGAGATTGGTCGGTGGCCCAATCCCTCATCTGGTGGCAACGCCTATCTACTGGATATGTTTTGTACAGGTTCTATTTTCCCTTTGTTGCTTATTTCAGCTAAAGTCATCCTTGTTGTCTCCTGGGAGACTCTTGCTTCTCTGGAGTCTAGGACTTTCTAGTTGATACCCATAGTTCCTTATCCCCCAACTGCTACATATTATTTTGTGTTTTACTGAATTTCTGTACTTCTCTTCCATCCATTGTAATACCTGATCCTGCCCCCCTTTTCCCATTCACCTCTTCTCTCTCTCCCAGGTCCATCCTTTCCTATACTTTCTGCCATTATTTTGTTCCCTCCTTTATGTAGTACTGAAGCATCTACACTTTAGTCTTTGTTCTCATTTATTTCCATTTGGTTTGTGGATTGTATCATGGATATTCTCATCTTTTGAGCTAATATCCACCATATCAGTGTGTACATATCATGTGTGATCTTTTGTAGCTGGGTTACCTCCCTCAGGATGGTATTTTCTACTTCCATTAATTCGCCCTTGAATTTCCTGAAGCCATTGTTTTTAATAGCTGAATAGTACTCCATTGTGTAAATGTATCTCATTTTCCATGTTTGTTTTCTGTTGATGGACATCTGAGTTGTTTCCAGCTTCTGGCTATTATAAATGAGTCTGCTGTAAACATAGTGGGGCATGTGTCCTTGTTATATGTTGGAGCATTTGTTGTGTATATGCCCAGTAGCGGTATAGCTGGGTCTTCAGGTAGAACTAGTTCAAATTTTCTGAGGAATTGCTAGATTGATTTCCAACGTGGTTTTTCTAGTTTGCAGTCCCACCAACAATGGAGGAGTGTTTCTCTTTCTCTACATCCTTGCCAGAAGCTGCTCTCACTTGTGTTTTTGAACTTAGCCATTCTGACTGGTATTAGGTTGAATCTCAGGGTTGTTTTGATTTGCTTTTTCCTGATGACTAAGGATGGTGAACATTTTTAAGTACTTTTTCAGTCATTGAATATTTACCAGTTAAGAATTCTTTGTTTACCTTAGTACCCCATTTTTAATAGGGTTATTTGGTTCTCTGGGGTCAAATACCTTGTTTGTTTTTTTTTTTATATTTTGGATATTATCCCTCTATATTATGAAGGGATGTTAAAGGTCTTTTGCCAATCTGTTGGTTGCCGTTTTGCCCTATTGACAGTGTCCTTTGCCTTACAGAAGCTTTTCAACATTGTGAGATCCCATTTGTTGATTGTTGATATTAGAGCATGAGCCATTGGTGTTCTGTTCAGGAAAATTTCCCCTGTGCCTATGTTCAAGGCTTTTCCCCACTTTCTCTTCAATTAGATTCAGAATTTCTGGATTTATGTGGTGTTCCTCAATCCACTTGGACTCGAGCTTTGTACAAGGAGATAAGAATAGATCAATTTGCATTCTTCTACATGCTGAATGCCATTTGAAACAGCACCATTTGTTAAAAAAAAAAGCTGTCTTTTTCCCACTGGATAGATTTGGCTTCTTTGTCACAGATCAAGTGACTATAGGTGTATGGTTTTATTTCTGGGTCTTCCATTCTATTCCATTGATCTCCTTGCTTGTCTCTGTATCAATGCCGTTTGGTTTGTATCTATTGCTGGATAGTACACTATTGCTGGATAGTACAGTTTGAGGTCAAGTATGGTGATTCCCCCATAAGTTCTTTTATTGTTGAGAGTAGTATTTGCTCTCCTGGGATGAATTTGAGAATTGCTCTTTCTATCTCTGTGAAGAATTGTGTTGGAAATTTGATGGGGATTACATTGAACCTGTAGATTGCTTTTCTCAGATGGCCATTTTTACTATGTTAATCCCACTAATCCATGAGCATGGGCTCTCTTTCCATCTTGTGAGGTTTCCTTTGATTTCTTTCTTCAGAGACTTGAAATTCTTGTCATATAGATCTTTCACTTGCTTGGTTAGAGTCACACCAAGATATTTTATATCCTTTGGGACTATTGTGAATTGTCTCATTTCCCTAATTTCTTTTCTGTTGATCCTTTGAGTAGAGGAAGACGACTGATTTGTTAGAGTTAATTTTATATCCAGACACATTGCTTAAGTTGCTTTTCAGCTTTAGGAGTTCCCTGGTAGAATTTTGGGGGCCACCAATGTATACTGTCATATCAGCCTCAAATGATGTTATCATAATTCCTTTTTTCCAAATTTGTATCCCTTTGATCTACATTTTTCTCTAATTGTTTTGGCTAGAGCTTCATATTTTTTATGTAATAGAGAGAGGGAGAGTGGCCCACCTTGTCCTGTCCTTGATTTAGTGGGATTGCTTCAAGTTTCTTTCCATTTAGTCTGATGTTGGCTATTGGTTTGCTTTTTTTTTTTGCTGTATTACATTTAGGTATGGACCTTGAATTCCTGATTCCTCCTATACTTATAGCCTGGAGTGGTATTTTATGTCAAAATCGGTTTCCACATCTAATGAGATGATCATGTGGGCCTTTTGTTCTGAGTAGTTTTAAGTGGTGAATTCCCCAAAATTGAACCATCCTTGCATCCCTAAGAGAAACCTACTTGATCATGGTGAATTACAGTTTTGATGTGTACTTGGATTCGGTTAGTGAGAATTTTATTGGGTATTTTGCATCAATATTCATCAGGGAAATTGGTCTGAAGATCTCTTTCTTCGTTGGATCTTTGTTTGGTATCAATGTAATTGTAGCTTCTTAGACCAACTAGGGTAGTGTTCCTTATTTCAATTTTATAGAATAGTTTGAGAAGTATAGGTATTAGGTCTTCTTTGAAGGTCTAATAGAATTTTGCACTAAAACCTTCTGACCCTGGGCCTTTCGAGGTTGGGATACTTTCAGTGACTGCTTTTATTTCGTTAGGGGTTATGGGACTGTTTCCATGGTTTATGTGATCCTGATTTAACAGTGGTACCTGGTGTCTGTCTAGAAAATCATACATTTCTTCTAGATTTTCCAGTCTTGTTGAGAATAGGGTTTTGTAGTAGCATTTGATGATGTTTTGAATTTTCTCAGTTTCTCTTTTTATGTGTCCCTTTTCATTTTTGATTTTGTTAATTTGGATACTTTCTCTGTGCCCTCTACTTAGTTTGTCAGTTTGTCTAATGGTTCATCAATCATATTGATTTTCTGAAAGAACCAGCTCCTAGTTTTCTTTATTCTTTGTGTAGTTCTCTTTGTTTCTACCTTGTTGATTTCAGTTCTGAGTGTGATTGTTTCTTGCCATTTACTCCTCTTGGATGTATTTGCTTCTTTTTGTCCTAGAGCTTTTAGATGTGCTGTTAAGCTGCTATTGTATGATTTCTCCAATTTCTTTATGGATACACTCAGAAGTATAAATTTTCCTATAGTACGTCTTCCAATGTGTCCCATAATTTTGGGTATGTTGTGCCTTCAGTTTTGTTAAATTCTAAAAAGTCTTTCCTTTCTTTCTTTATTTCTTCCCTGACCAAGTTATCATTGAGTAAAGATTTGTTGAGCTTCCATGGGTATGTGGGCTGTATGTTGTTTTTGTTGGTATTGAAGAACAGATTTATTCAATGTGGTCTGATAGAATACATGGGTTTGATTCAATGTTCTTGTATCTGTTGATGCTTTTTTTTTTTGTCTGATAATATGGTCAATTTTGGAGAAGGTATCAAGAGGTGCTGAGAAGAAGGAATATTGTTTTGTTTTAAGGTGAAGTGTTTTGTAGATGTCCATAAAATACTTTTGGTTCATAACTTCTGTTAGTTTCACTGTGTCATTCTGTAGGTTCTGTTCATGATCTGTCCTTTGGTGCAAGTGGGGTGTGGAAATCTCCCATGATTATTGAGTGAGGTTCAATGTTTGCTTTCAGCTTCACTAACATTCCTTTTACAAATGGGTTTACCCAGGGTACTGATTTCCCCAGAATTTCTTTTACTGTTGAGAATAGTTTTAGGTGTCCTGGGTTTTTATTATTCCAGATGATTTTGAGAATTGCACTTTCTAACTCTATGAAGAATTGAGTTGGGATTTTTGAGGAAATTGCATTGAATCTGTATATTGCTTTTGGCAAGATGGCCATTTTTACTATATTAATCCTGCCATTCCACGAGCATGGGAGATTTTTTCCATCTGCCAAGGTCTTTGATTTCTTTCTTCAGAAACTTGAAGTTCTTGTCATAAAGATCTTTCACTTGTTTGCTTAGCATCACACCAAGATACTTTATATTGTTTGTGACTATCGTGAAGGGTATCTTTCCCTAATTTCTTTCTCTGTCTATCCTTTGAATATAGGAAGGCTTCTGATTTGTTTGGGTAAATTTTATATCCGGCCACTTTTTATTTATCAGCAGTAGGATTCTCTGGTGGAGTTTTGTCACTTAATTATACTATCATATCATCTGCAAATAGTGATAATTTGACTTCTTCCTTTCCAATATGTATCCATTTGACCTCCTTTTATTGTCTAATTGCTCTAGCTAGAACTTCAAGTACTATATTGAATAGATATGGAGACTGAGGGCAGCCTTGTCTAGTCCCTGATTTTAATGGAATTGCTTCAAGTTCTCTCCATTTTGTTTCATGTTGGCTACTGGTTTGCTGTATATTGATTTTACTATGTTTAGGTATGGGCCTTGAATTCCTGTTCTTTCCAAGACTTTTAGCATGAAAGGATGCTGAATTTTGTTAAATTCTTTTTCAGCATCTAATGAAATGACCATGTGGTTTTTTTCATTCAGTTTGTTTATGTAGTGGATTACATCAATGGATTTCCATATACTGAACCATCCCAGCATCCCTGGGATGAAGTCTACTCGATTGCGGTGAATGATCATTTTGATGTGCTCTCAAATTTGTTTGGCAAGAATTTTATTGAGTATTTTTGCATCAATATTCATAAGGTAAATTGGTTTTAAATTCTCTTTCTTTCTTGGATCTTTGTGTGGTTTTTGTATCGGCGTAATTGTGGCTTCATAGAAAGAGCTGGGTATTGTTCCTTCTGTTTCTATTTTGTGGAATAGTTTGAGTAGTATTGGTGTTGGGTCTTCTTTGAATGTCTGATAAAATTCTGAACTAAAACCATCTGATCATGTGCTTTTTTAGGTTGGGAGACTTTCAATGAGTGCTTCTATTTCTTTAGGGGTTATGGGACTGTTTAGATGGTGTATTTGATCCTAATTTAAATTTGGTATTTGGTATCTGTCTAGGAAATTGTCCATTTCATCCAGATTTTTCAGTTGTGTTGAGTATAGGCTTTTGTAGTATTATCTGATGATTTTTTTTTGAATTTCCTCAGTCTATTGTTGTATCTCCCTTTTCATTTCTGATTTTGTTATTTTGGATATTGTCTCTGTGCCCCCTGGGTAGTATAGCTAAGGGTTTATCTATCTTGTTGATTTTCTCAAATAGCCAGCTCCTGGTTTTGTTGATTCTTTGTATGGTTGTTTTTAGTCCTATTTGTTTGATTTCAGCCCCAAGTTTGATGATTTCCTGCCTTCCCCTCCTCTTGGGTGTATTAGCTTCTTTCTGTTCTACAGCTTTCAGGTGTGTTGTTAAGCTGCTAGTGTATGCTCTCTCCAGTTTCATTTTGGAGGCACTTAGAGCTTTGAGTTTACCTCTTAGCACTGCTTTCATTGTTTCCCATAAATTTGGGTATGTTGTGCCTTCATTTTCATTAAATTCTAAAAAGTCCTTGATTTCTTTCCTTATTTCTTCCTTGACCAATATATTGTTGAGTAGAGCATTGTTCAGCTTCCATGTGTAGGTGAGCTTTCTGTTGTTTTTCTGCTATTGAAGACCACCCTTACTCCATATCTGATAGGAGGCATGGCATCAGTTCGATCTTCTTATATCTGTTGAGGTCTGTTTATGACCAATTATATGTTCAATTTTGGAGTAGGTACCATGAAATGCTGAGAAGAAGGTATATTCTTTTGATTTAGGATGAAACGTTATAATGATATGTATGTATATATATATGTATATACATATATATACACACACACATGTCTTTGACACTGAGGTGCATTACCTGTATGCAGCAAAATGATGGGTCCTGTTTATGTACCCTGTCTGTTAGTTTATGTCTTTTTATTGAGGAATTGAGTCCATTGATGTTAAAAAATATTAAGGAATAGTGATTGTTGCTTCCCGTTACTTTTGATGTTTTTATGTTTGAGTTGTTATCTTCTTTTGGATTTGTTGAAAGAAGATTGCTATCTTGCTTTTTCTAGGGCGTAGTTGCCCTCCTTGTATTGGCGTTTTCCATCTATTATCTTTGAAAGACTAGATTTGTGGAAAGATATTGAGTAAGTTTGGTTTTGACATGAAATATCTTGGTTTCTCCATCTGTGGTGATTGAAATTTGCTGGGTATAGTAGTCTGGGCTGGCATTTGTGTTCTCTTAGAGTTTGTATGAGATCCGTCCAGGAGCTTCTTGCTTTCATGGTCTCTTGGTGAGAAGTGTGCTGTAAAACTGATAGGTCTTGCTTTATATGTTTCTTGGCCTTTTTCTCTTACCACTTTTAATATTCTTTCTTTGTTTAGTACACTTGGTGTTTTGATTATTATGTGACAGGAGGTATTTCTGTTCTGGTCCAATCTGTCTGGAGTTCTGTAGGATTCTTGGATGTCCATGGGCATCTCTATCTATAGTTTAGGGAAGTTTTTTTTTTTCATAAATTGTTGCAGATATTTACTGGCCCTTTAAGTTGTAAATCTTCACTCTCTTATATACCTATAATCTTTAGGTTTGGTCTTTTTTTTTTCTGTTTTTTTTTTCTTTTTTTTTTCTTTACATTCAAAATCATTTCCCCTTTCCCGTTTCCTCCCTCCCCGAAAGTCCCATAAGCCCCCTTCCCTCTCTCTTTTCCCCATTCAACCTGCTCTCGCTTCTCTGTCCTGGCATTCCCCTACATCCAGTCTTTCCAGGACCAGGGGTCTCTCCTTCCATCTTCTTGGAAATCTATTGATATGCGAATTGTGTCTAGGGTATTCCGAGATTCTGGGTTAATATCCCCTTAACAGTGACTGCATACCATGTGTGTTCTTTTGTGATTGGGTTACCTCACTAAGGATGATATTTTCAAGTTCTGACCATTTGCCTAAGAATTTCGTGAATTCACTGTTTTTAATTGCAGAGTACTATTCCATTGTGTAAATATACCACATCTTCTGAATCCATTCCTCCGTTGAGGGACATCTGGGTTCTTTCCAGCTTCTGGCTATTATAAATAAGGCTGCTATGAACATAGTGGAGCATGTGTCCTTATTGCATGCAGGTAAAGCCTCTGGGTATATGCCCAGGAGTGGTATAGCCGGATCCTCCGGGAGTGTCATGCCCAGTTTTCTGAGGAACCGCCAGACTGCTTTCCAGAGTGGTTGTACCAGCCTGCAATTCCACCAGCAGTGGAGGAGTGTTCCTCTTTCTCCACATCCTCACCAACAACTGCTGTCTCCTGTGTTTTTGAATTTAGCCATTCTGACTGGTGTGAGGTGGAATCTCAGGGTTGTTTTGATTTGCATTTCCCTAATGACTAAGGATGTTGAACATTTCTTTAGGTGCTTCTCAGCCATTAGATATTCTTCAGATGAGAACTCTTTGTTTAGCTCTGTACTCCATTTTTTAATAGGGTTATTTGACTCTCTGGAGTCTAACTTCTTGAGTTTTTTGTATATATTGGATATTAGCCCTCTTTTGGATGTACGGTTGGTAAAGATCATTTCCCAGTTAGTTGGTTGCTGCTTTGTCTTTTTGACAGTGTCTTTTGCCTTGTAAAAACTTTGTAATTTAATGAGGTCCCATTTGTCAATTCTTGATCTTAGAGCATAAGCTGTTGGAGTTCTATTCAGGAAATTCTCCCCTGTGCCCATATGTTCAAGGTTCTTCCCTAGTTTCCTTTCTATTAGGTTCAGTGTGTCTGGTTTTATGTGGAGGTCCTTGATCCACTTGGAATTGATCTTAGTGCAAGGAGATAAGGATGGGTCAATTTGCATTCTTCTGCATGTTGACCTCCAGTTGAGCAGCACCATTTGTTGAAAAGGCTATCTTTTTTCCACTGGATGGTTTTAGTTCCTTTGTCAAAGATCAAGTGACCATAGGAGTGTGGATTCATTTCTGGATCTTCAGTTCTGTTCCACTGATCTACATGCCTGTCACTGTATCAATACCATGCGGTTTTTAACACTATTGCTCTGTAGTACAGCTTGAGGTCTGGGATACTGATTCCCCCAGAGGTTCTTTTACTCTTGAGAATAGTTTTAGCTATCCTGGGTTTTCTCTTATTCCAGATGAATTTTTGAATTGCTCTTTCTAACTCTATGAAGAATTGAGTTGGGATTTGGATGGGGATTGCATTGAATCTGTATATTGCTTTTGGCAAGATGGTCATTTTTACTATATTAATCCTGCCAATCCATGAGCATGGCAGATTTTTCCATCTTCTGAGGTCTTCTTCAATTTCTTTCTTCAGAGACTTGAAGTTCTTGTCATACAGATCTTTAACTTGTTTGGTTAGAGTCACACCAAGATACTTTATATGGTTTGTGCCTATCGTAAAGGGTATCATTTCTCTTACTTCTTTCTCAGCCTGCTTATCCTTTGAGTATAGGAAGGCTACTGACTTGCTTGATTTGATTTTATATCCAGACACTTTGATGAAGTTGTTTATCAGCCGTAGGAGTTCTCTGGTGGAGTTCTTTGGGTCGCTTAAGTATTACTATCATATCGTCTGCAAATAGTGATAGTTAGATTTCTTCCTTTCCAATTTGGATCCCTTTGACCTCCTTTTGTTGTCTAATTGCTCTAGCTAGAACTTCAAGTACTATATTGAAAAGATATGGAGAGAGAGGGCAGCCTTGTCCAGTCCCTGATTTCAGTGGGATTGCTTCAAGTTTCTCTCCATTCAGATTGATGTTGGCTACCGGTTTGCTGTAAATTGCTTTTACTATGTTTAGATATGGGCCTCGAATTCCTGATCTTTCCAAGACCTTTAGCATGAAAGGATGCTGAATTTTGTCAAATGCTTTCTCAGCATGTAATGAGATGACCATGTGGTTTTTTTCTTTGAGATTGTTTATATAGTGGATTACATTGATGGATTTCCTTATATTGAACCATCCTTGCATCCCTGGGATGAAGCCTACTTAATCGTGGTGAATGATCATTTTGATGTGTTCTTGGCAAGAATTTTATTGAGTATTTTTGCATCGATATTCATAAGAGAGATTGGCCTGAGATTCTCTTTCTTTGTCGGATCTTTGTGTGCTTTTGTTATTAGTGTAATTGTGGCTTCATAGAACGAGTTGGGTAATGTTCCTTCTGTTTCTATTTTGTGGAATAGTTTGAAGAGTATTGGTGTTAGGTCTTCTTTGAAGGTCTGATAGAATTCTGCACTAAAACCATCTGGACCTGTGCTTTTTTTGGTTGGAAGACTTCCAATGATGACTTCTATTTCTTCAGGGGTTATAGGACGGTTTAGATGGTCTATTTGATCCGGATTTAATTTTGGTATTTGGTATCTGTCAAAGAAATTGTCCATTTCCTCGAGATTTTCTAGTTGTGTTGTATACAGGCTTTTATAGTAGGATCTGATGATTTTTTGAATTTCCTCAGTTTCTGTTGTTATCTCTCCCTTTTCGTTTCTGATTTTATTAATTTGGATACTATCTCTGTGCTTTCTGGTTAGTCTGGCTAAGGGCTTATCTATCTTGTTGATTTTCTCAAAGAACCAACTCCTTGTTTTGTTGATTCTTTGTATGGTTTTGTTTGTTTCTACTTGATTGATTTCAGCCCTGAGTTTGATGATTTCCTGCCTTCTACTCCTCTTTGGTGTATTTGCTTCTTTTTGTTCCAGGGCTTTCAGGTGTGCCATTAAGCTGCTTGTGTATGCTGTCTCCCGTTTTTTTTTGGCGGCACTCAGGGCTATGAATTTTCCTCTTAACACTGCTTTCATTGTGTCCCATATATTAGGGTATGTTGTGCCTTCATTTTCATTAAATTTCAAGAAGTCTTTGATTTCTTTCTTTATTTCCACCTGACCAAGTTATCATTGAGTAGAGCATTGTTCAGTCTCCATGTGTATGTGGGTTTTCTGTTGTTTTTGTTGCCATTGAAGACCACCCTTATTCCATAGTGATCTGATAGGAGGCATGGGATTAGTTCGATCTTCTTATATCTGTTGAGGTCTGATTTGTGACCAATTATATGGTCGATTTTGGAGAAGGTACCATGAGGTGCTGAGAAGAAGGTGTATTCTTTAGCTCTAGGATAAAATGTTCTATATATATATCTGTTAGTTCCATTTGGTCCAAGGCTTCAATTAGATTCACTGTGTCCCTGTTTAGTTTCTGCTTTCCTGAACGATCCATTTCAGAGAGTCGGGTGTTGAAGTCACCCACTATTATTGTGTGAGGTGCGATGTGTGATTTGAGCTTTAGTAAAGTTTCTTTTATGAATGAGGGTGCCCTTGCATTTGGAGCATAGATATTCAGAATTGAGAGTTCTTCTTGGTGGATTTTTCCCTTGATCAGTATGTAGTGTCCTTCTGTGTCTTTTTTGATGACTTTAGGTTGGAAGTCAATTTTATCTGATATTAGGATGGCTACTCAGGCTTGTTTCTTGGGACCATTTGCTTGTAAAATTGTTTTCCAGCCTTTTACTCTGAGGTAGTGTTTGTCTTTGACACTGAGGTGCATTTCCTGCATGCAGCAAAATGCTGGGTCCTGTTTACTTATCCAGTCTGTTAGTCTATGTCTTTTTATTGGGGAATTGAGACCATTGATATTAAGAGAGATTAGGGAATAGT
Organism: Tokudaia tokunoshimensis; assembly: GCA_036184795.1. Taxonomy (NCBI): domain Eukaryota; kingdom Metazoa; phylum Chordata; class Mammalia; order Rodentia; family Muridae; genus Tokudaia; species Tokudaia tokunoshimensis. The sequence goes on from BTHU01000014.1 coordinate 77,376,146, forward strand.
GATTATTGCCACCTGCCATTCTTGATGCTATCTTTATGTTTGAGTGGTTATCTACTTTCGGATTTGATGCAAGAAAGTTACTATCTCATTTTTTCCAGGGTGTTGTTTCTCTCCTTGTATTGGCGATTTCCACCTATTATCCTTTGCAGGGCTGGGTTTGTGGAAAGATATTGTGAAAATTTGGTTTTATCATGGAATATCTTGGTCTCTCCATCTATGGTGATTGAGAGTTTTGCTGGGTATAGTAGTCTAGGTTGGCATTTGTGCTCTCTTAGTGTCTGCATGAGATCTGCCCAGGATCTTCTGGCTTTCATAGTCTCTGGAGAGAAGTCTGATGTGATTCAGATAGGTCTTCCTTTGTATGTTACTTGGCCCTTTTCTCTTACTGCTTTTAATATTCTTTCTTTGTTTAATATATTTGATGTTTTGATTATTATGTGACGGGAGGTATTTCTGTTCTGGTCCAGTCTGTTTGGAGTTCTGTAGGCTTCTTGTACGTTCATCAGCATCTCTCTCTTTAGGTTAGGGAAGTTTTCCTCCATAATTTTGTTGAAGATGTTTACTGACCCTTTAAGTTGCAAATCTTCACTCTCATCTATACCTATAATCCTTAGGTTTGGTCTTCTCATTGTGTCCTGGATTTCCTGGATGATTTGGGTTATAAACTTTTTGCATTTTGCATTTTCTTTGACTGTTGACTCAATGCTTTCTATGGTATCTTCAGCACCTAAGATTCTTTCTTCTATTTCTTATATTCTGTTGTTGATGTTTGCATGTATAACTCTTGATTTTTTAAGGTTTTCTATCTACAGTGTTGTCTCCCTTTGTGATTTCTTAGGAGATTCTACTTCCGTTTTTAGGTCTTGTATGGTTTTGTTCAGTTCTTTCACTTGTTTGGGTTTTCCTATAATTCTATAAGGGATTTTTGTGTTTCCTCTTTAATGGTTTCTGCCTGTTGCCTCACATTCTCTTGAATTTCCTACGTGATTTTTGTGTTTCTTCTTTATGGGCTTCTACCTGTTATTCCATATACTCCTGCATTTCTTTAAGTGATTTTTTTGTGTTTCCTTTATAAGGGCTTCTACATGTTGAGTCATGTTCTCCTGTAATTATTTAATGGAGTCATTTATGTCCTTCTTGACATTCTCTTTCAATATCATGAGATGTGATTTTAAATCCAGTTCTTCCTTTTCTAGTGTGTTGGGGGTATCCAGTACTTGTTGTTCTGGGAGAACATGGTTCAGATGGTGCCATGTTGAGTTGGTTTCTGTTGGTAATGTTCTTGCATTTGCCTTTTGCTATCTGGTTATCTCTGGTGTTAGCTGATATTGCTGTCTCTTTTTGTGGCTTATCTGTCATATATGCCTCTGTATCTGTGCTCCTGGGAGACCCATTCTCTCTGAGTACACTGGTATGTAGGTACTCCTGCCACACCTACTCTCTTGTGGTTGTATTTGGGTATGTACTCTGTGGCCCAGATCAACTCTGGGTGCAGGCAGAAATTGGAAGACTCCTGTCCCAGGCTGCTCCTAGGATCTTGTGTCCTCAGGGTTTCTGACTGTTTACTCTAAGCAGCAGGGGTGGTCCTCCTGTGCTGTCTGGACTCTCTGCACTCTTGAGTGGTTAGCTACCTCTGTGTGTCTCTTAGATATGTTTCGTAGTAGCAGATGGTGGTCCCAAGCCGGAGACAGAAAATGGAGGGCTTCTGCCAGATGGTTCTGATTATGATCATCTAAGTGGCAGGGGTGGTTCTACCTATGCAGGCAGGTTCCTCCACACTCCTGGGTGGTTAAACTGCCTCCCTGTGTCTCCAGTCTTTTTATAAAATTTCTGTTATAATCGATGAATATTGGTGCTCTTTCCGGGCATTTATGGAATAGCAATACATTTTGAAGCAAATTGTTATTGATCATATATCAGATTTTATAGTTGGATTACATATATTTTATGAATGTTAGGACAAACTAGATAGTCCCATTATAGTTAGGATCCACATCTGTTTACTTCAGCCCCCAGTCATACCACCAGCCCTTACTTCATGTCACACCTAAACTACCACTGTGGAGTCACCTGTACACACACAGCAGCCCTGTGCCATGTCTTGTCTATCTCCTTTGTTTGCTATGACTGTCCTTTCTCTGATGAAACATGCTTCTGCAGGTGGGACTTGGCCTTTTCCAAGGGCTTACATGAGACTGAGTTGATGTAGTTGGAATGATGATAGGATGTCTTTAAATGATCTGTTCGTTTCACTAAATTATTGGGAAATCTGTTTTAAATGAATATATATATTATTTATATATAAATATATTTATATGTATTTTGTGTGTGTGTGTGTGTGTGTGTGTGTGTGTGTGTGTGTATGGGAGGTATAGTTGACTCAAAGTTTTAATGTTTTCACAATTTCTAAATATCTTGAAAGATTTGCCCATTTAAGAATCTAGTGTCACTCTCAGCAAAGTACAAAAGTACAAAGCACTGTCATTAATTTCAAAATCAGTATATGATTAGGAATTGAGACCAACTATGCAAATACCATGTTAGATCCCACTTTAGATTGCTAGGTGATCGAAGGCAGTCTTTGATGGAACTTATACTCTGTGAGATGACTTGGGAAGCCCAAACTTCTGGTGCTTGAAGTTACTGTTTGAAGGCCACTAGACTCTCTCTGAATACATCCACCAATTCCTAACCATAGGCTTTTTATATGGAAGAAAATTTGTTCTTCCTCTTGTTTAAAAAGGAGTGGAGTTTTTTTTTATATAAAAACATGGTGGTAATTTTGTGGCCTATTTAATCTAATCTTGTCCATGTATGCCAAATATTCTGATTCTTTTGCACTCTATACATTTCAAGGTGGTTTTTCAGCTATGAATATGATTTTATGAGATTTTTTTGCCTGCATTTATGTCTGAGTCACCAGGAACTTGTGATAGTTGTAAACTGGGAACCTAGCCCTGGTCTTCTGCAAGTGCAACAAGTACTCTTAACTGCTGTGCTCCTAACTGTATTTTGTGATGTAATAGTAGATACAGTAATAGAACTGAGTATTCTACATTAAAGCTTTACTGTAGAGTGGAATCCGTGGTAAAACTTTATTTGCATCAACTCTCGATGACTCCTGAATTCTTGGCAAATGTTTGCCAACTGGTGGGTGTCAAGCTCAGATGTGTTTTCTTGGTTAAGACAGATGTCCTCACCCAGGACCACCTTAACTCCACTGTCAATTTTTTTCTGGGAACTTTTTATCAGCAGCACTAATGTGGCATGTTAGGAATTTTATCTGAATTTGATTTTGGTAGCCCATTTGTTTCAAAGGCTTTATTTGAGTTTTGATAGTTATATCTATCTTGAAAAAGAAATCTAGTAGTTATCCTCTACAAAGGAACTTTAATTACAGATGTAGTTTGCCTCTTAAACTTTGGGGTTACATTTGCTCTCAGTGATTGTGTAAGAAAACTCCTACTGTGTATGGGGAGTATGTCTAGATATATGTGCTTATTCTCTCATTTAAGTAAGTCTTCTGTGTGTTTATCTTCTGTATTTGAGGTTATTATGCCTTGCTTTTGAGTTCAGGGGTTTTATTATTTGTTATCATTTGATTGATTTTTAAAGGATGCATTTTAGCTTTTCCATTCCAAGTTATTGAACATGGTGAATGGATTATTTAGGCTACTAAGAGTAGTAGTTTTATATTAAAGAAACTTTGAGCGCATAAAGAGCCTTTGATTTCTAGGTTTTTTTTTCTTTTCTTCAGTAATTAAGGGAATCTTGTATTTCTGCAGTCATTCTAATATGAGTAAAGTTTAAGAGATAATTAAGTTCTTTAAATTGGACTATTTTTCCCCTATGGAAAAGGACCAAACTCTTATTTGGGATCTGCAGGTACTGCTACTGGAACCTATGATGATCCTTGGGACACAAGAGAGAAACACATTAGAAGGTACTATGGGCTGGGCTGGGCTTGGCCTAATGTATGCTGGCTTATTTCTATTTTCATGTCATTGATGAATTATGCCGGACCTTCACAAGATTCGGTTGGTTTTTTATTATTTAAAATCCATGAGTTTGCAGTCTGTCTGCCTGACTGTCTCTCTCTCACTCTGTCTTTGTCTCTTACACTTCTCTGTCTTTCTCTCACTCTCCATTCCCCTCCCGCCCAAACTCTGTAGGTCTAGAACTCACTGTGTAGCCAGGCTGGCCTCAAACTTTTGGTGGGCACCATTCTTTGGTGTCCCTAGTATTTGATGTCAGGTATGAGTCACACCTGTACATGTAAGCTTTTTGAAAGCTGATGTTGGTAATGGGGACTGTTTGAGATGGTAGTGGACCTGCTATAAGACTAAAGTGCTAGAGGTATGTTGGCCAGGACTGCCAGTACAGGCTTTTTGTTAACACAGGTTGGTCTCGTCTGTGGTTTAGCTATACATTTTGGATTTCTTAGATGTCCTCTGCACTTGAAACAATGAATTAGATTAATTAGTGCTTTTCTGATTCTCTGCAGTAATTTGAGCAAGGTTTGTGGAAATTCTGTTTTTTTTTTATTTTCTATATTTTTTAATTTACTTTTTTCTTTTTTTAATTTTCTATATATTTTTTATTTACATTTCAAATGATTTGCCTACCCCTCTCACTTCTCTGTCCTGGTATTCCCCTACATCCAGGCTTTCCAGGACCAGGGGTCTCTCCTTTCATCTTCTTGGAAATCTATTGATATGTGAATTGTGTCTTGGGTATTCTGAGATTCTGGGTTAATATCCCCTTATCGGTGACTGCATACCATGTTTGTTCTTTTGTGATTGGTTACCTCACTAAGGATGATATTTTCCAGTTCTTACCATTTGCCTAAGAATTTCGTGAATTCATTGTTTTTAATTGCAGAGTAGTATTCCATTGTGTAAATATACCACATCTTCTGAATCCATTCCTCCATTGAGGGACATCTGGGTTCTTTCCAGCTTCTGGCTATTATAAATAAGGCTGCTATGAACATAGTGGAGCATGTGTCCTTATTGCATGCAGGGGAATCCTCTGGGTGGTATAACAAGATCCTCCGGGAGTGTCATGCCCAATTTTCTGAGGAACCGCCAGACTGCTTTCCAGAGTGGTTGTACCAGCTTGCAATCCCACCAGCAGTGGAGGAGTGTTCCTCTTTCTCCACATCCTCGCCAACAACTGCTGTCTCCTGTGTTTTTGACTTTAGCCATTCTGACTGATGTGAGGTGGAATCTCAGGGTTGTTTTGATTTGCATTTCCCTAATGACTAAGGATGTTGAACATTTCTTTAGGTGCTTCTCAGCCATTAGATATTCTTCAGATGAGAACTCTTTGTTTAGCTCTGTACCCCATTTTTTAATAGGGTTATTTGACTCTCTGGAGTCTAACTTCTTGAGTTCTTTGTATATATTGGATATTAGCCCTCTTTTGGATGTACGGTTGGTAAAGATCTTTTCCCAGTTTGTTGGATGCTGCTTTGTCCTTTTGACAGTGTCTTTTGCCTTACAGAAACTTTGTAATTTTATGAGATCCCATTTGTCAGTTCTTGACCTTAGAGCATAAGCTATTGGAGTTCTGTTCAGGAAATTCTCCCCTGTGCCCATATGTTCAAGGTTCTTCCCTAGTTTCTTGTCTATTAGTTTCAGTGTAACTGGTTTTATGTGGAGGTCCTTGATCCACTTGGAATTGAGCTTAGTACAAGGAGATAAGAATGGATCGATTTGCATTCTTCTGCATTTTGACCTCCAGTTGAACCAGCACCATTTGTTGAAAAGGCTATCTTTTTTTCCACTGGATGGTTTTAGCTCCTTTGTCAAAGATCAAGTGACCATAGGAGTGTGGATTCATTTCTGGGTCTTCAATTCTGTTCCATTGATCTACATACCTGTCACTGTACCAATACCATGCAGTTTTTAACACTATGGCTCTGTAGTACAGCTTGAGTTTTGGGATACTTATTCCCCCAGAAGTTCTTTTACTCTTGAGAATAGTTTTAGCTATCCTGGATTTTCTCTTATTCTAGATGAATTTTTGAATTGCTCTTTCTAACTCTATGAAGAATTGCATTGAGATTTTGATGGGGATTGCATTGAATCTGTATATTGCTTTTGGCAAGATGGTCATTTTTACTGTATTAATCCTGCCAATCCATGAGCATGGAAGATTTTTCATCTTCTAAGGTCTTCTTCAATTTCTTTCCTCATAGACTTGAAGTTCTTGTCATACAGATCTTTCACTTGTTTGGTTAGAGTCACACCAAGATACTTTATATTGTTTGTGGCTATCATGAAGGGTATCATTTCTCTTATTTCTTTCTCAGCCTGCTTATCCTTTGAGTATAGGAAGGCTACTGATTTGTTTGAGTTGATTTTATATCCGACCACTTTGCTGAAGTTGTTTTCAGCTGTAGGAGTTCTCTGGTGGAGTTCTTTGGGTCGCTTAAGTATACTATCATATCATCTGCAAATAGTGATAGTTTGACTTCTTCCTTTCCAATTTGTATACCTTTGACCTCCTTTTGTTGTCTAATTGCTCTAGGTAGAACTTCAAGTACTATATTAAAAAGATATGGAGAGAGAGGGCAGCCTTGTCTACTCCCTGATTTTAGTGGGATTGCTTCAAGAGTCTCTCCATTTAGATTGGTGTTGGCGACTGGTTTGCTCTAAAATTGCTTTCACTATGTTTAGATATAGGCGTCGAATTCCTGATCTTTCCGAGACCTTTAACATGGAAGGATGCTGAATTTTGTCAAATGCTTTTTCAGCATCTAATGAAATGGCCATGTGTTTTTTTTTCTTTGAGATTGTTTATGTAGTGGATTACATTGAAGGACTTCCTTATATTGAACCATCCCTGCATCCCTGGGATGAAGCCTACTTGATTGTGGTGAATGATCGTTTTGATGTGTTCTTGGATTCGGTTGGCAAGAATTTTATTGAGTATTTTTGCATCGATATTCATAAGAGAAATTGGCCTGAGATTCTCTTTCTTTGTCAGATCTTTGTGTGATTTTGGTATCAGTGTAATTGTGGGTTCATAGAATGAGTTGGGTAGTGTTCCTTCTGTTTCTATTCTGTGGATTAGTTTGAAGAGTATTGGTGTTGTCTTCTTTGAAGGTCTGATAGAATTCTGCACTAAAACCATCTGGACCTGTGCTTTTTTTGGTTGGAAGACTTCCAATGACCACTTCTATTTCTTCAGGGGTTATAGCACAGTTTAGATGGTCGATTTGATCCTGATTTAATTTTTTATTTGGTATCTGTCAAGGAAATTGTCCATTTCCTCAAGATTTTCTAGTTGTGTTGAATACAGGTTTTTGTAGTAGGATCTGATGATTTTTTGAATTTCCTCAGTTTCTTTTGTTATATCTCCCTTCAGACACTTCAGAAGAGGGCATCAGATCTTGTTACAGATGGCTGTGAGCCACCATGTGGTTGCTGAGATTTGAACTCAGGACCTTCGGAAGGGCAGTCCGTGCTCTTAACCTCCGAGCCATCTCTCCAGCCCCGTGCCTTCATTTTCATTAAATTTTAAAAAGTCTTTGATTTCTTTCTTTATTTCTTCCTTGATCAAGGTATCATTGAGTAGAGCGTTGTTCAGCTTCCACGTGTATGTGGGCTTTCTGTTGTTTTTGTTGTTATTGAAGACCACCCTTATTCCATAGTGATCTGATAGAAGGCATAGGAATAATTTGATCTTATATCTGTTGAGGCCTGTTTTGTGATCAATTATATGGTTGATTTTGGAGAAGGTACCATGAGGTGCTGAGAAGAAGGTATATTCTTTTGCATTAGGATTAAATGTTCTATTTATGTCTGTTAGTTCCATTTGGTCCAAGACTTTAATTAGTTTCACTGTGTCCCTGTTTAGTTTCTGCTTTCCTGAACGGGGTGTTGAAGTCACCCACTATTATTGTGTGAGGTACAATGTGTGCTTTGAGGTTTAGTAAAGTTTCTTTTACGAATGAGGGTGCCCTTGCATTTGGAGCATAGATGTTCAGAATTGAGAGTTCTTCTTGGTGGATTTTTCCTTTGACCAGTATGTAGTGTCCTTCTGTGTCTTTTTTGATGACTTTAGGTTGAAAATCAATTTTATCTGATATTAGGATGGCTACTCCGGCTCGTTTCTTGGGGCCATTTGCTTGTAAAATTGTTTTCCAGCCTTTTACTCTGAGGTAGTGTTTGACTTTGACACTGAGGTGCGTTTCCTGCATGCAGCAAAATGCTGGGTCCTGTTTACGTATCCAGTCTCCTAGTTTATGTCTTTTTATTGGGGAATTGAGACCATTGATATTAAGAGAGATTAAGGCATAGTGATTATTGCCACCTGCCATTCTTGATGCTATCTTTATGTTTGAGTGGTTATCTACTTTTGGGTTTGATGAAAGAAGGTTATTATCTCGTTTTTTCCAGGGTATAGTTTCTCTCCTTGTATTGGCGATTTCCACCTATTATCCTTTGCAGGGCTGGGTTTGTGGAAAGATATTGTTTAAATTTGGTTTTATCTGGAATGTCTTTGTCTCTCCATCTATGGTGATTGAGAGTTTTGCTAGGTATAGTAGTTTAGTCTGGCATTTGTAGTCTCTTAGAATCTGTATGAGATCTGCCCAGGATCTTCTGGCTTTCATAGTCTCTGGTGAGAAGTCTGATGTGATTCAGATAGGTCTTCCTTTATATGTTACTTGGCCTTTTTCTCTTACTGCTTTTAATATTCTTTCTTTGTTTAGTACATTTGGTGTTTTGATTATTATGTGACGGGAGGTATTTCTGTTCTGGTCCAGTCTGGAGTTCTGTAGGCTTCTTGTATGTTCATCAGCATCTCTCTCTTTAGGTTAGGGAAGTTTTCTTCCATAATTTTGTTGAAGATATTTACTGGCCCTTTAAGTTGCAAATCTTCACTCTCATCTATACCTATAATCCTTAGGTTTGGTCTTCTCATTGTGTCCTGGATTTCCTGGGTGTTTTGGGTTACACGTTTTTTGCATTTTGCATTTTCTTTGACTGTTGAGTCGATGCTTTCTATGGTATCTTCAGCACCTGAGATTCTTTCTTCCATCTCTTGTATTCCATTGTTCATGTTTGCGTCTATGACTCCTGATTTCTTCCTAAGGTTTTCTATCTCCAAATTGTCTCCCTTTGTGATTTCTTAGTTGTTTCTTCTTCCTTTTTTAGATCCTGGATGCATTTGCTCATATCCTTCACTTGTTTGTTTGTGTTTTCCTGTATTTCTTTAAGATATTTTTGCATTTCCTCTTTCAGGATTTCTGCCTGTTGATCCAAGTTCTCCTGTATTTCTTTAAGCGATTTTTGTGTTTCCTCCTTATGGGCTTCCATCTGTTGATCCATATTCTCCTGCATTTCTTTAAGTGATTTTTGTGGTTCCTTTGTAAGGGCATCTATCCGTTGATTCATTTCTTTAAGCGATTTTTGTGTTGTCTCCTTATGGGCCTCCATCAGTTGACCCTTATTCTCCTGCATTTCTTTAAGTGATTTTTGGGTTTCCTTTGTAAGGGCTTCTACCCGTTGATTCATGTTCTCCTGTAATTTTTTTTCTTTTTCTTCTTGGTTTTTCGAGATCTCCTGTATTTCTTTATGAGATTTATTTACGTCCTTCTTGAAATCCTCTAATAGCATCATGAGAAGTGATTTTAAATCCAGATCTTGCCTTTTGAGTGTGATGGGGTATCCAGGATTTGCTGCTGTCAGAGAGTTGGGTTTGGATGGTGACATATTGCCTTGATTTCTGTTAGTAATGTTCCTACGTTTGCTTTTTGCCATCTGGTTACCTCTGGTGTTAGTTGTTCCTGCTGTCACTGGCTGTTGGTTGGACCTCTTGTGAGCCTGCAAGGCTATTTCTGCCCCCCTCCCCCGAATGACAGGGATTCCCCTGGCACCGATTGCTGAGGGGCTGCCTGGCTCCTGAGTGACTTTGGAGCCCTGATGTGCCTTGCCCCAAGTGATGTTATACTTGGGGGAAATCCCTGCATACCTGGAGACTCAGAGTAGTCAATCCCCAGAGCAGAGGTTGCTAAGGGGAGGCTGGTGTGCTCTCTCCCAGTGCACTCTCTCCAGGTGCAAGTCCCTCTGCAGGGCAGATGTCCCACAGCAGAGCTGGCGCAGGTGACCACACAACTGCCCAGCTCTTGGGTGCAGGGAGCACACAAGCTGGCCGAGTTCCAAGCGATGTTATGTTGGGTTATCCCTGCGCCTGGAGATTCCAACTGCTCTGTTGCTGGAACAAAGATGGCGGAGTGCACTGTGCATGCTCTCAGGGCAGATCGCTCTGCAGGGCAGATGGCCCACAGCAGAGTTGGCGCCCAGATGACCACAAAGCTGCCCCGCCCTTGGGCATAGATGGAAGCCCAGCAGGCTGTGTCCCAAGTGATGTTATATTGGGGAGTCTCTGCATACCTGAAGGCTCAGCGTAGTCAATCCCTGGAGCAGAGGTAGCCCCAAAAATATTTTCCATGTAAATCTTCAACTTTATCAGAAAATGTTTATAATTCCACTTTCAATCAACTTAGGAATACTTTTATGCCTTCCATTATTATATCTATATAAAATTTCCCATGATAATCTTCAATTTTAACATGTTTTTCTATATTTTTCTACAATTTTATCAGAAATATTTTCCACGTAAATCTTCAATTCTATCACAAAATGTTTCTATTTCATTTTTCAATTAATTTAGCAATGTTTTTTATGTCTACCACTTTACTTTTTAATTTTCCATGAAAATTGTCAATTTTAACGTGTTTTTCTATATATCTCTTCTATTCCATCAGAAATATTTTCCACGTTAATCTTCAATTTTATCTTAAAATGTTTTTACTTCCTTTTTCAATAAAAGAACATGCTTTAAAAAAACTGAAAGAAAGAAATCTCTCACAGGTGTGCTCATGTGCTTGGAGTCAAGCTGACAGCTAGTGGCCTCCACAGCAGGGTCCTCTTACCCCGTGTCCTCATCAGCTGCCCACTCCCCCTATTTTTATTGTTGTTGTTCTTTGTTAATAATAGCCATTCTGACTGGGGTGAACGGACTCTGTCTCTTTCATCTTCACTTGATAGGATCTTTCTGTGTAGCTCAGGCTGCTCTTGAACCCCTGAGGGCCGCAGGTATTGAGGATCTTCCTACCCCCAGACACTCATCAGGGATTTGTATGAGTTCTTTTAAGAACTGTCTGTTTCTATATTTTCCATTGATTGATTGACTGGGTTATTTGTCCTTTCGTTGGTGGTCCTTTTTGGGTTCTTTGTGTAATTTGGTACTAATGATGACTAGCGGGAAGCCCTCGTGCTGTAGGCCCTCACTTGACTATATTGATTGTTTCCTTTGGTGGCACAGAAGCTTTTTAATTCGATCCAGTTCTGTTTGTCACTTCTTACTTATGTTTCCTGAGTGATTGGAGTCCCATCCAGAAATCATTGCTTGGTAACCACACCAAGTAAATGACAGAGAATGTTTAGATAGATTTTTTTTTAAAGAACTGGCTCAAATCTCTGTTATTTGGAAGGAACTTATTTCAAATGCCATGATACAGTGAGGCTGAAAGTAGAAATCTAGAAAATGCTACAGTGTGAAAATTGAATAGGAGATGTGGAGTGTCTGTACTGTTACCAGGCAAAATAGACTGCAGAGTATAGAATATCACTGTGGCAGAGAGTCACACTACCCAACTAAAAAGGGTCACTAGAACATGACTGAGTATGAACTCACTTAAAATTACAGAAATTAAAACCATGTGGGCAAATCTAAGAACAACGGCCTTATTCATCGTGGGATAGTTCAACACGCCTCTCTTGGTGTCTTACAGAGCAGACAAATAGCCAGCAAGAACACAGAAAAATTAAGCTCTCTGACCAATTACATCTAATTGATGTAGAAAATATTACACCATAGAGCAGGAACTGTCTTTTTCAATAAGCAGGGACTACTCACGCTAATAGATACACTGAACCAAAATTAAACGTTAACATATTAAGGAAAACTGAAATTTTACAGAGCATTCTAGATATAATGGAATTGAAACAGAAATTTGAACAGAGGGAGAGAAAGAAAGTCTCTAAATAACTGGAAATTAAACTACATCTTCTTAAGCTACCTGGGGAAAAGTCTGGGTCAGGTGGGGAAACAGTCCAATAAATAAGAACTCAAAGAAGGAATAAGAAGAAAAATGTATAGAAATATGCAGGATGCAGCTATCCTAGTAATTGAAGGAAAATATATCCCATAAATGCGTGTACTAATAAAGGAAATGGGGCTGGATAGATGGGTTAGTAGTTAAGAGCATTGGCTGATCTTGCAGAGGACCAACCTTAGGTTTCTCAACCCCCATGAGGCCCCTGGCACCCTTCTGTAGTGTTTTGAGCCCCCTTCTGGCTTACGAGGGCACTGCATGCATGTGGTGCACAGGCACACAAGCAGACAAAACGCTCTGACACACAGACTAATTAAATCTTTAAAAAGCAAGATCGGAAAAAATCTATATCTATATTCAATCTTTCATATCAGGAAACTAGGAAAGGTGAGGAAAAAGTAAATCATTTTCCAAATTGATATTTGCAAAATTGTGGTCTTATTTTTTAAATTTATATTGTCTACATTCTTGTTGCTAATACCCAGGAGAATCCCAGAATATACTAATATTTACAGGAAAAATGTAAAATGAATTAGGGATTCTCATCTTATGCATTGATGGAGATGCCTTTGCTATGTCCTATGTGTTAGGAGGCGTCTGAACTGGATTGCTCCCTTAAGTTAAGCAGTGCCTTTCTTCTAATTATTTTAACAATTAAAAAGGTATCACATTTGCTCTGACTTATCTAGTATTAGTTTTAAATGGAACATGGTGAGCTGTGGGACAGAGCACATGTCTAGTTTTCTTAAAGAGATGGTGATTTGTCTTTCATCGTGGAGGAAGAGGAGCTGAAGAACAGGAATGAATGGGAACTGATGCTATGGCTGTATTTGCAGAAGGATTTTTAAAATAACACTATAATAAACAGTTATAAGAGGACATAGAGAATACTTTCTTAAAGATGTGTTTTCCATTAGAGAAATTTCAAAACCAAAACCAAAGGAATAATACATATGACATCTTCCCAGAAACAATAATATCCTCCATGACGATTACCACATATTATCAGCATATCCACATAGTCCAATATTTCAAAAGATAACAGTAGACCTTATCTCAGCTTATTTCTCTTTCACTTATTTTTTAATAGTAAATAAAGTAAGAGGCATTCTTAAATCAACTTTAAAAATTATTGGACATTTGTTTTATGGAAATTGTTGATATGTAAATGTATGCATTAACTAGGGCTGCCATGCAAACTCACCATCCACCTGGGCCACAAGTAAGCAATTCGTTCCTTCACAGATCCAATATTTCTGTTCTGGGTCTAGATGAGGAGATTCTCTGATCTCATTTAACTTCTGTGGTTCGGCAAAGGCTATCTTGTCATAGTTTTATAGCCTCTGCCTGGGGACAGCAGGCCACTCCGATGATGAGAAGTTTGCCTGTGAACAGAGACAACCTAGTATGCCAGATCGATAAGGAATCTGTGAGGGTTGAAGCAGCAGACCTGGAGGGAGTTTTGCTTTTGAGTCCAGGCAGCGGATGGCCCCGCCTTCTCCAGGAAAAGGCCCTATTGCATCTTGGAACTTCAGTTGCAATGCCTGGAACATAGAAGCTAGAAAGCAGAGAACTACCACTCAAAGCTAGTTGTTTTGAGTAATTTGCTTTGCAAGATGAGAGTTCGAGGGGTGAGCAGAGCAAAGAATGAGATAACATTTGTGAGAAAGTGTGCGCTGAGCATATAGGTAGGGATTTGTAGTAAGGGAGGGAAAGGGACATGAAGGAACAGTATAGGTAGAGGTCAGTAGGCAGCAGACAGAAGAGGCAGGAACCCAGGGGAAGTTGTGGCATAGAATCTCAGTGAAGCTGATCAACTTTTCCATTCACTCATTGAGGTCTTGGAATGCTGACCCTCCTGTTCATCTTTTCTTGGCAACTCCAAACCTTCCATGACTGCCAATGTGAATGTGAGGACCTGCCCTTCACTTTGAAGGACACCACTGGGAGTCATGTTTGAGTGTTTGATTGATGCTCATGTCTCCACTGTGGGGTGACATCCCCCCATGGGTGCTTTGGTCCTTGGTTTCTTCCTACTTGTTTCCTCTTTCCTTGGTGAATTCTGCCAACAAGCTTCCTACATTTGGGTTCCTACTATGGAGACAGAGGTTGTCTCAGGAGCCACCCTGGTAGGACAGCACCTCCCCAGAACATTGTGAGGATGAATTCAGGAGGGATTTGTGTGACACTGAACTGTCTGTGCAGGTGGATGCTTTAGAGTGGGCAGGCAAATACTTGGAAGGGGTGTGTATCAAGAAGTAAAGTCTAGGCAGACATACAGATGTCTCTTCGGTAACCCATGGCTTCCAGTCTCAGGTGGCGAAGAACAAGGAGTCAATGATTTTCTTTGTTGTCAGATTCAGTAGATTAGAGAGGTGAGGCCGGGCGGGCAGGCAACAGTGCGGGAGCATGCAGAGTGCAGAGGAGCTAGAATTAGACTGCAGGTGGCCACAGACGAAGGCCAAATGCAACACGGGGCTGTTAAAAAATACACACTTAATTGCTACAGAAAGTGCTAGAGAATCGGAACTATATTTGGATTGGAACGGCTTATTGGCAAAATATTGCGGCAGATGCTGGAAGGGCGCTTAATTGGAGGAGGCTGCCTGTGCAGAGCCCAGAGATGCTGCAATTGTCAGATGCAATCTCAGTTTTGTGAAATATAGCATCTTTTAAAAGGTTGAGGGCCGCCATAGAAGCTGTTTATAGTTGTGAGAGGGGCATTTTTCTTCTCAAAATAATTTGAAATGCTCTCTGATAACTGAAAAGGAAAATAATGGTTTCTCGCAGGGGTTGTGAAGGAAAAGACTTTCCAAGCAACTCTGTGCTCCGTGCCATTATTTCCTTTACCCTTCACAGTGAAACCTCTGAAAAATTAAATAATCTTCTTTTCCCTTTCAAAGTAAACTAGGCATCCCAGAGAGTCAGTGGAGAGAATTGATTCCATCTTGTCTAATGAGGATGCCACGCTGAACTTGAGACAACATTCGGTCAGCATGAGGACTTGTGTCTGTATCAGGCATTGCAGTCTCTTCTCTGAGAGTCACCCTCCTTCCCCTCCCCCCCCCGACCGCATGCGTTGACCCCAGTGATTGTCTTCTGGACCATGATTCAAGCTACAGTTGGTTGGACAACTGGAAGGTCACCTGTTCATAAGTGCCCTCTGTTGTCTTCTGGGGAAACAGAGGGAAGAGGCAGATACCAGCATAGTCTTGCGGAGTGGGATGTAAGCTGTCGGTTGAGTGGTCCTCTTTAATTCTCCATGTATCCCAAGAAACACATTAAAATACAGGCTACAGAGAGAAAAATCCTCAAAACACACCTACAGAAGGCAGTCAAGAAGCCCAGAGGACAGAGGGCTCCTGTGGTTCATGTTGCCACTTCTCGGCAGACACGATCCATCCCTAGGATGTGGCAGAGTCTTCTCTTGGGTTCTCTGGAATACAAGCAAAGAAAAAAAAATACCTTACTTCCTTATTGCTCCTATACTTATTTATGTTGCGTTCTAGAACTTTCCAAAGACATTATTAATGAAGTCATACATCTCTCGGCAATGGGGCTGCAGTCAAGAGTTTCAGAAGAGGTGGGGAGATGAGCCGCTGCATGTCTCCTCAGGAGGTGGAGCATCCAAACTGCCTTCCTTCAAGATGTATTGGCTCCCTCAGCAGTCTTTGGGAAGATAAAACAGGACACGACCGCCAGATGGAAGGATGTGAGCTAGCAGCAGGCCTGCCTCATGTCCCAGTAAAAAATATGCCCACCAAACCACAGGACTCGACACGTGCCCCTTCCAGGCTGCTGAGCGACCGTCCTGGGTGCTTGCGATGCGGAAGTACACCGTCTCCTGCTCTTAGGTCTCTAGGAAGCTCACCTTGTTAACTCATGTTGATTTCCTGGGACTCCCACCCATAGCAGTGACTCAAGGTCAGGGGCCTTTGACACTCTCGCTGTTCTGCCAGAAGTCCTGGGCACTGGTCAAGTCCAGATCTTAACATTGCCTCCAGAGCTGGTCAGCAAGTCTGCGGCACCCTCTCCGTCTGTAGCAAGTCCTTAACTGTGATGGTCGCTGCTGGCTGTTCTTGCCTGTTTGAGACCACAGTGGAGATCTAACAGGATCTACAGGAGTATATCACAGCTTCTGAGTTAAAAATAGCAAGTAAAAATGATCAGCACAGAAGAGTTTAGGAGCAAGGGAACATTCCAGCAGAGGGTGGCCAGAGCAGTTCTCTTCTGCTCAGACCTCGAGGGGAGGAGCTCCAGAAAGGGCCCTGGAGAAAGGGATACGGATGCAGTGTTCAGGACACAGGAGTGGCACCCTCGGGAGAGCAGAGAAAGATTTTTTTCTCATAAGTGGATGAACAGAAGCTTTTTCCTAAAGTGGTCAGTTTGCTGTTAGTCTCTGCTGCCATTCTCCTACAGTAATGAAGTCCACAGGCAAAGGGAGCCCTTCGGATTATTTACGACTGGTCCTGCTCCTGCCTGCTTCATTTCTCCCAGAGCAAGGAAACCCGCAGGGTGCGCTATGTTCCAACCACAGTGCTGACTGCTCCTGAGGCACGCACCAGGGGTCCCTCATGTCCAGCAGCTCTTGTTTCCCATAATCTCCCAAGAGTCGTCATTAAGGGAGGATAGTGCAGAACTCTCCCTTTACACTCGTGATGGTTCTCCTGTGCCCTTTCTACTTGTCTGTAGAAGGGAGTCAAATCCAGGAGCAGAGCGAGTGTGGAGTGTGATTCAGTTCTGTGTTGTTCTATGAAGTTTACCAGCTTTTGTTAGCATCAATGCAGTCTAATTTTAGGATTGCAGAAATTGTGCCGGTACTTCCCTGAAGGCCTGGTCGATAAGCACGTACTTTCCTCTTCTACCCTAAGCCTTGGTAACCATTAGTTGGTTCCGATCAAGAAGTATGTACAAATACAAATGGCATGTTTACATTATATACTATCACTATATATTATGAAAATGCTGTAGTACAGAATGTGACCTGTAGAGTTGCCTTTTTCATTCAGTGGAATACTCCTGGGATCTTCCCTCATGGTCAGGAGTATCAGTTTTCTTTTCTTCTTTACTGAGTAGTATTTTATGGTATGCATGAATCAATATTTCATGTTATAGTTCATCCACTGAAGTACAGTTTGTTCTTTTATTTTCTTTGTTAAGAAAATGGCAAGATATTTTCCAGGCTGTCTCTCTTATTTTATTGTTTTGATTCTCACGAGTAACCTGAGAGATCCACTTCGCGTCCTGCCTGAACCGGTGTGCATCACCTTTTCATCCTTGACTGTTCGGCAGGGTGTGTCGTGGCATCGCATTGCTGCTTTGGGTCTCCAGCACCAGACAAGGACACTTGAAGAGATGGCATGTGCTCAGTGGCCCTTTGACTTCACATCAGTGCCTTTCTTCTGCCCATTTTCTCCTGCTGAGTCAAGAGGTTTCTTTATGTAATCCAGACAGTAGTTTTTGTTGGGTGCAGGTTTTCAAAGTCTTTCCCTCCTCCAGGCTTGTAGCCTATCTTTTAATCCATTTGACAGTCCTTTGTGAAGCTAAAGTCTTCAATCTTATTAAAGCTTATTCATTTTTCTGTTATGGATTGTAATTTTGGTGCCAAGTCTAAGATCTCTGGGATAAACCCTAGACAATGACTTTCTCGTGTGTGTGTGTGTGTGTGTGTGTGTGTGTGTGTGTTGGTGGGTATTAAACCTAGGCTTCATGCACCCTCCCCTGGAGTACACTTTACATATGTTATGTGTGAATGTAACTGTGGCTTGTGCTGATTACAGGCGCAGGATGAAACATGTGGTTTACCTGTCCTAGGTGCAGGTGTGGAGCTACCCTGGCAGTATCTCGGGAAAACATCGCCCTTCCTCCTCTGAACTGTTTGTAGTTGGCTGTATTTAAGAGGATTCTGCTCTGCTCATTGACCTATGTGTCCTCTTGCAAGACCACGTTTTCATTAGCTACTTAGGTCTGTAATCGTTCATGTAGAGTGACTCCTAATGCTTTATTCTTATTAAGATTCCGTTTTCTTAGTCTTATCCAACATTTTAGGATAATATTGCCCAGGTTTATAAATAGTATTTCTGAGATTTTAAAGTTACACTAAACCTCCTCACCTAGAGAAGCAATTTTCTGTTTATTTTTCTAATACAAAACACTACCACTGACAACCTAAAATAGTTGTTTATCATTTTGCCTACCAACATAACCATCTCTCTATTTAGCTGTCTACCCATTTTATGTTCAGAAGGTGAATTTTGACATAAATTGTGCATCAGAGCACTTCAACCTTGAATACTCTACCATCCATACCATTACGTAAAGTTCAATATTTGCCCAAGGTTCTTATTTGAGATAATTTTTATTCATCAAGATATCCCAATATTAGGTGTATCATCTAGTAGGTTTTGAAAAATATAAACATTTGTGACACACAGCTTGACTTTATTGTCTCTTTAAGGCTTGTTCCCAATGTTACCTCCTTAGGGGCAATGATGCTCTGAATTGTTTCCCACCCCAGAACAGCCCCTTCGTCTTCTAGGACTGCATGCAGGTATAATTGCATCAGATAGATTGTTTGTTAAAGAGTCTTTTACTAAATATACTTCTGATATTGTCTTATTTTGTTTCATGTATCAATAATTTGTTCCTTTTTATTATTAATTCAAAATTTTTATTTTTTGAGGATTTCATACATGAGTACTGTTTTTTATCATTTCCACTTGGCTTCTCCTCCCTCCAACTCCTTCCATGGCTACACTCTCGGATTTATAATCTCATCTTAATTATTCACACATATGTGTGTTTATATATCCTGCTGAGTCTAGTGTTGCTTATGGACGTGTGTTTAGGACTGACGACTGACATTTGATAGCCTTTCAGAAGGCTAGGCTGGCCTCTCAGGAGGCTAGCCCCTGCCTATTCTACTGGGTGGATGTACTACATTTTGTCTGTTTATCTCTTTGGAAAGTACTTTTTGTTTCTCTCCCTGCCCTGACGTTGTGCCTAATATAAATAAAGTTGTCGTGAGGTCTTAAAAAAAAATATTCAGCCAATATTTAACTCTTTATATAACAATAACCAAGCATATGAATCTCATTGGTACTCACATTTGTTCCCCTTTTAATAAATGGTCAAATGACACCTACACTGAAGAACTCTTTATGATTTCAGTGAACATCTGATTTGTAGATTTATATCACAAACTATATATTTGTGGGGTAGAAATTTCTCAGGCCCAAAGTGGCGTGGAGTGGAGAAGTTTCAGAAGCCCTGGAATAGGAACTCAGTAGATGTGGCATGCTGGCCTTGTGTATTGACATCTTACTGAAACCATTTAATTTCTAGTTTTATTTATTTAAGAGATGCTTTTGTGTGTGCATGTGTCATGTATGTGGAGTCAGACATCAATGTTAGGCATTCCTTTTGAGATGTTGCCTATCTTGTTTTCTTTCTTTTCTTTTCTTTTTGAAGCAGAGTCTCTCCTCGGGACCCTGTCAGCTGATTGGACCAGGCTGGCTGGGGAAGGAGTTTCTGGGGTCCTCATCTCTCTAGGATTACAAGTTCGTCCCCTGTTTTTCTTTATGAATGTGTTCTTGTGCTTTTGTGGTAGACACTTCATCAGCTGAACCATCTCCCAAGTCCTAGTTTCCCTTTTAAATTTTAACAATCCTTGGGGTTCTATGGTGACAATGATGCCATCTAGAATGGGGAACCTCTTATCTATTCCTTCCTGTTTGCATGCCCTTTGCTCCCCCCCGTTTTGCATCTAGTCATCTTCATAGAAACTAACATCAGCCTATGAATGGTGAGAGGACATAAGGGACAAACAACCATTGTCTCACCAGAACTTTAGATGCAGGATTTTATTATCCCCTTTTATCAAATCAAGGACCTTTCCCTCTGCTCACACACATAAGTGTGTGCTTGGCTTTACTACAATACATACCAGGTGTTGACAAATCCTGGCCTGCAGTAATTGACATGATACTGTAGTTCTTTATTATCATATTACTGTGACAGTTACATTGATTGACGTTTAAATATTGAACCATTCTTGAAAATTTGAATTAAATACCAGCTGGTTACAGAGAATACATTTAAAAATCAGATTTGTAAATTCTGTTTGACACTGCTTTGTTAAGGACTTTTGTAATTAAATGAAAGAGGATATCGCAGTATGCTTTGGGGGTTTATTTATGTGCTGGAAAGTGCTGAGAGTGACCTTCTAGTATGAACTGTGGAATGTCTGCTCTTATTTTCCTGCATCGTGATGTTAATGCCTTTTCAAACATTACCAAGAATTCTCCCACACAACTATGGGGGTCTGAAGATGCCTTTTTGGGACATTTTAAAATGACAATTCCTTCAATACGTACAGGCTAATAAATTATCTGTTTCATAAATTGATGGGTTGTCATAGTTTGTGAGTTCTTTTAAGAACTGGTTCACTTCATCACATTTGCAAACTTACATGTATATGTGCATTATGTTATTATCAAGGTCTGCAGACTTTGTGTCCATACTCTATTGAATTTTGACAAGTTTTGCCTTATTAAAGGCTCCTCAATTCTGCTGGTTGGTTGAAATTGCTTTTAGTTTCACTGGTTTTTCTTTCTGTTTTAAAATGATATATTCATTTATTTGTTCATGAGTGTGTGTGTGTGTGTGTGTGTGTGTGTGTGTGTGCATGTGCATGTGCCACAACACACATGTCAAGGCCAGAGAATGACTTGCCAGAGTTGGTTCCTTCTTTCTGCCATGTGGGGCTCAGGAATCAAACTCAGGTTGTCAGGCTTGGTGGCAAGGGCCTTTACTTGACTTTACTTGATCTTGCTTGCAATGATTGTTGTTTTTAATTTCATTGATATCTCTCTCCTGCTGTCTTAATTAGTTCCAGTTCTCTGCACTTGTTGGGCTCACTTACTCTTCCTTTCCATGTAGTGGGACTTAGGCTACCAGTGTCCCTACCTTCTTCTGCTACTGTGTGCAGTTGGCATCCCTAGCAACACTTTCACTAGATACCAGGGGCGGGGATTGTTGCTTGCAGTTTCCATTCAGTTCTACATCTTTCTCTTGAGATTTCTTTGGCTCGTGGTTACGTTAGAGGTAGTACACTGTGTTGTTTCCAAGTGTTTGGAACAATGCCAGTCATCTTCCATGTACTGATTTCCATTGCAGTTTGAGATTGTTCTCCACTTTGAAAATGAACAGTCAAGGCCCAGAGAGGTCAAGCTATAAGTGAGTGTTAGAGGGGATATTGGATTTTAGTGGTAACCCATGGTCCACACACTTGACCACAGTGTCCCAGCTAGTCTTGGAGGAGACCTACATACCCACTTTTCCAGGGGAGGGTCATCCAGGAAGGATGCTCAAGGCGGAAGTGCACGAGCTGAGTTATTATCAAGTGGTGGGAAGTCAGGTAGAGTAAAGAATCTGGATCATTACTTTTACTTTCTGAAATCTAAACCAGCCCTTTCCCATCTTGCAGCCACAGAACAAATAGATGACATACTGCACTTGCCAAGCAGGAAAAAAAAAGGCTTATATTTTTGGCCAAGTAGGAGAAGTTTGAAAGCCTTGAAGATGAGTGTTTCATTTCATTCAGGGTTAGGGGAGAAGGGGGGAATTTTAGATAATGAGTGGACTTCTTCATTGATTTCCCAGTGGTTAGGGGAGAGGAGCAGGAGGATCATCGGAGAACCACCTTCTCTTAATCTGTAACCCAGGCAAGTTCCAACCTGAGTCAGAAACTGGCTGGTCTAAGATGGCGTTAGGAAAGGACATTTAACAACAGGAACACAGTGCAGATGGTACAAATGAGTCAGGGAATGGAAAGTTGTTCAACATGTTCTCTTTTGTGGCTGCAAATGGTTTTGCAGTGTTCCATTCTTCAGGATACAGCAACAGGGCACCCGATGCCCCCTTGACTGCCTAGCTGGAAATCTTGTATGAAACAGAAAGCAGGATAGCAAGGATCGTTGTTTTCTCAGGTTCAAGAGGGATTTGCCTAGTG